>JBBPCS010004897.1:0-10929 GCA_037974645.1 Hollardia meadi | reverse complement strand
AGCTCTTTAAGATATGATGGTGCCTGGCCATAAAAGGCTTTGTAGGTGAGGAGAAGAATTTTAAATTCTATTCTAGACTATTATCTACTACTATCTAGGACAAAACTATGCTTAACACTCTAGAAAAAGAAGAAGAGGGCTATAGCGTCAGTTATTGTCTTTGAACGAGTGGAGCTGTTAGCCAGTGGGGCATGGAAAAAACTTGTAATACTTTGCTCATTGTCACCACTCTTGGGGGGTAGTAGCTGTTAATGAATCTGAACCAGAGGCGGGGAATGCCGGTTGACTGACAGATGCCTCCACGGTCACACCGTGTCGTCGCTTCAGGTGAGCTTTAAGGTTAGTTGTACTGCCTGTGCACTTAACAGCAGCACGGCACATTTTGCAAATTGCATCAGACTTGTCAATTTTCATGTGTTCCCAAACTTTCGATTTGGCCGTAACACTTCTACAAGGACAGCGACAATCTCACTTTTTTAAACTGTGGATCAACGTCCACTTCAAAGAACTGAGCCACTGCAAACAACTAGTCTTTCTTAAGTTTGCACAAATCACTACATCAGAAGTCAGTTTGACAAATTCCCCCACTTGAAAAGTAGCCATTTCAACGAGCTACTGCCAATACCAGAGGCCAACACAAGTGACAAAAATCGCCATACAAAATTCACAAAGACATTACTTGGCCTTATTCATGAGTTGCAAGCCACACCAAAGCAGGGCAAATTCAATGTTTTGTGCCGACAATACAAACTATTTTGACCCGTTCCGACAAATAAGTGGCCTCACTGGCAACAAGTGGGTCAAACACACCTCCGCAATGCATAAAATGACAAACGCTAACGTTAGCAAGCACACCTAGCGTTTACTCATGCAACACCAAAAGAAACGTTACAACTAGTACACACCACGACATGACAACCACAAGTGACTAAGCAGAACAGCACCAATGTAATACAGTGGAAACCGCTTATAGTGATCACGTCTGTCCGGGGTCAAATTGATCACTATAAGCGGATGATTACTACAACCGATTTTTTTTTTCTATTTCACTTTATTTCTCATGCATTCTTTTCAATTGACGCATGTTTACAAAAACAGTAACGTCAGTAAAGTGCAAATGTGCAACTCAGCCAGCGCTTTGCGGTGGTTTCTGTGCATTCAGTTTCGCTGCTGCATCTCGTTGGCTCGTTTTTGGCAGTTTGTCATAAGCTTCGAGGGGGTTACGTTTTTCACTGAGAGAAAAGGGCTTTCTTTTTCCCGTTATGATTTCAGTGTGCTCGCATCCCGTTTTTTTTTTTGTTTCCATATGTTTTCATGTATGAAAGGACCCAAAATGAACACTGTAAGCGGACTACTTGATTACTATAAACGGATTATTTAAACAGCATTTGTTTAGGAATGATTCTGTCCTGAACCTTTAGATCCATATAAGCGGTTGATCACTATATCCGTGATCACTATAAGCAGTTTCCACTGTATACCTATAAGTTAAGCTTAGCTGAAGACAGGTCTCTGACATACAGACATCTTTAGCAAAAGCCAATACAGCGTGGCTAGTCCACACTCTGAATACACGCCCATGTAAACTAATAGCCTTGTGGCGTTTAATTCTTTGACAAGCTGAATGCAACTCCAAGTATTGCTGTTCGCAAAAGGAATGCCTGTATGCTACTAACTAGTGCCTGTGCATCATAGCTACACTAACAAAATCTCCAAGCTAGTTGGCCTATTCTAGCAAAATGGGAAATGGAAATCCCGGACGAGCCCCCAATAATGTTACGAGAATGACTGGCTGTTTGGTTCTTAGCATGTCTAGGGCAAGTTCACTCTCTAACACAAAGTGTCCTTTTAAAGATAAGGCTGGCTGGCTGGCTGTGGGTTGTGTGTGGGGCTTACCTCTAGTCAGCAAACAGCGGCTAGCTCCGACCAAGAGCTCCCCCCACGAGCGGCTAGCCCAGACAGCGTCAGTCGACAGTTTTTGTTCAAGTTTTTGTAGTGTAGGTTGGTACAAAACAAAACAATACAAAGCTGGAGGTAGTAGGCTTTCAATCTTCAATGGCAAATGACAATAGTTACTTCGGTGTCGGGTCTCTCACGGTTGTTCAGCGCCAAAACACACACTGGACACTGTTACCCAGAAGCCTTATCACACCTGGGCCACTGGGTTAATTGATAAGCCCCGCCCACTACCAGCCAGCCAAAAGAAAGAAGGAACGATTAATATGACTACTAAAGAGCATACTGCTCAACCTTACAACCCTGTACCCACAGCATTTTAAAGCAGGTGTTCGACAGTGTTTTCAAGTCATGCCCTGAAAATGATTAACCCATCCCTTCAAACAGGCATCTTCCCAGTTGCTTTTAAAACAGATGTTGTAAAACCCTTACTTAAGAAACCCAACATAAATGCTCATGCCCAGCTATAAGCCAATGTCCAACCTTCTATTCATCATCATCAGTAAGACACTTGAAAAGGTTATCTCAGTGGAAATTCAATCCTTTCTAAGAAAATAATAGCTTTTAGAACAATCAGGCTTTAGAACACACCATAGCACTAAAACTGCTCTTACTGAAATAATCAGCAACCTCAAACTAAATTCTGATGAAAATAAGGTCTCAATTCTTGTCCTCTTAGACCTAAGTGCAGCGTTTGATAAGATTGACCATGACATCCTAATCAATCATCTTGAAAAGCTGGTTGGTCTCTCTGACTGTGTGTTAAACTGGTTCAAAATATACATCAAAGGGAGAAATTTCTACATCAGACTTGGAGATCATGTGTGTGAAAAACATGACATCTGTTCTGGGGTTGTGCAATGGGCTGCCTTAGTCCATTGTTATGCTGCAGCTTTAGATTCCATTACTACCTGTCAATAGCAATAAATAAAAGGATGAACAATAATTTCTTAAAGCTAAACAAGGACAAAACTGAAATCCTACTGGTCAGCAATAAAACAAAAAGAGAAATGTTGTTTAATAATCTGGGGAATTTAACTCCCTGGATTAATCAGAATCAGAATCAGCTTTATTGGCCAAGTATGTGTGCACAATGAATTTGACTCTGGTTTTACACTGCTCACTAAAAGTACTTAAGAACATACAGTTGGACACAGAGTGGGCTGAACAATAAGTTTAAGAAAAAGTGTACATATAGACAATATAAACAAATGTACATATGTACAGTAGTGACGAAATAGACAATATGTACAACTGATGAATGATTGACCCGGGGTATTTAAGTGATGTGGTGGCAGAATGGCTGATTAGCTATGTGGTGAACTGTTCATCAGGGAGATGGCCTATGTGAAAAAACTGTTTTTATGTCTGGTTGTTTTGGCCTTCAGTGCTCTGAGGTACCTACCAGAGGGGAGGAGTTGAAAAAGATTGTGTCCGGGGTGTGAGGGGTCTGAGAATCTGAGAAATCTGAGATTACAAGTCTTGGTTCTCTTGATTCAGATCTAAGCTTCCAGACCCGCATTAACAATGTGACCAAAACCTCATTCTTCCACCTGAGAAACATAAAGTACGACCATTTGTAGATGGAAAAGAAAACTGATTCATGCCCTCATTTTCTCACAACACGCTGAACATTCACACGTCTGACCTACAATGGCCTTATTGATTGATGTCACTACCCTGCTAGCAACCTAGCCTCGTGTAAGCTGTGTGACTATCCGTTAAAACCTGTTAACTGTTACTCCCCTCATCCCCTAGATCATACAGGGACGTAACATTGTTGATATTCTTTTTAACCGGGCTATTTTAAAAGAAGAACGGGAAACAGCGATATACAAATTAAAAGAGTTTATTTACACAAGAAAAATTGTAAACTGAAAACGAGCTGCTCCAAAAACGAAGTAGCCGGTCCGCCTACAAACAGAAACACACGCAGAGGTTACTATAAGCCAAAACACAAACAATTTACTCAAACCATATTCAAACTAAATAAACTAATTCCCCCTCTCTACACAAAGAGTAACGTACTGGATTGAAGAAAGCACGATCGTGGGTTAACAGGTTTTAACAGATAGTCACACAGCTTACACGAGGCTCACTGGCGGCGTCCACAGCTGCACTCCCCATTTTATCTTCGCCTTGATCATCAAATGGGAATCAGCTGCAGAAATCAGCTGATCGAGGTCAGCTGCAACAATTAAACAGAACACAGGGCAGACCCAAAATACGACACACGTAACATTCTTGATTCCAGTTGCAGAAATAATTACCATCAAAAGTAAAAAGTCTTAAATCTTGCTGTAAAATCTGAAACCAAATTAACACATTCCGATTTCTGCACGCTGGATGCGGACTGATTCAGATTCCTGTTTCCCTGATGTTTCCCCCAATGACATCATCCTTCTGTTCTGATCACATCCCTGGTGTGCATGCTTTAAAGAGGAGGAAGAGGAGGGGGAATGTAGATGAAGGCAGAAACAGAGAAAAGGAGGAGAGCTTTTAGCTGTTAATGGGCTGGAGGCTGGGATGAGGGGCAAGCTGACGTAGCGAGGAAGTGAGCAGAGGGAAAGCTGGGTGTCGGCAATGTTGATTTGATGTGATTGGCTGTTCACGGAGGACAGAGGCGGCCTTTGTATGACCACTTCTCCTCCATGTCTTCTGATCACATCATCTGTTAGTTCTCCTGAGGCCATGACATCAAGCCCCACTTCTTCTCTGGCTCCTCCTGCTTTCTCCATGACTACAACCAGTACAGCTTCATTGGACTTTAATGGCAGCCTACCAATAAATATTGGTTGAGTGAGATTTACTGCATGACAGCCGTAATGTTCTGTTGAAGTGGTTTCACCAGTAGCTGTCAATCAGAGCACTGAATAACGTCTGCTTTATATCATAGCTAATGTTTTCATCCTCTTTGACACTTATGGCACATTCTTGGCTATTGGTAGCACTGCTATACAACTATACAACCATTAGAAAATGATTCTGGGTACTTGAAATGAATCAACATGTTAATGAGATCATTTTAAAACCGTATGCCAGTTCTTAAATTAAAGACTTAAATTAAAATTGAATAACAAAAATCTGCAAACACATGGACATGTTCCAGATAATATTAAATATGTTTCCATCCAGTCTGTCTCCTCTCAAACCTGAATTATTACTAACAAGCACCTGCCAACATGTCACACAGCTTGTCTGCATGGACTGTGTAACACCTCATATTTAACTCCTGCAGCGTGAAGTGTATTTTTACGCCTGAAGTCAGTTTTCTTAGGTGGTTCAGTGGTTAGCATTGTCGCCTCACAGCACGAAGGTCCTGGCTTCGATTCCCAGTTTGCATGTTCTCCCCGTGTCTACGTGGGTTCCCTCCGGGTTCTGCAGCTTCCTCCCACAGTCCAAAGACATGCAAGTTAGGTTAATTGGTGACTCTAAATTGCTGTAGGTGTGAGTTTGTCTCTATATGTCAGCCCTATGATGAACTGGTGACCTGTCCAGGGTGTGCCCCGCCTGTACCCTTGCCTCTCGCCCAATGTCAGCTGGCATAGGATCCAGCCCCCCAAGACCCTGCATAGGATAAGCTGAGTACAGCCGACACCTAGGTAACCTACGCTCACTGCTGTGATTGAACACATCCTGTGTGGACAATCAGCTCTGCTAACGCGCTGCTTTCGTTCGCTGGTTGTGTAGACCCTGTGTCAAATTTTACATGGCCCCACAAACACAGTCACATTGTCACAGATCCTGACAAATGATTGCAAGCAGTAACAGAGTGAGCTGTCTCAGCTTAAGTCATGGTCATTTTTACTCAGGTACGCACTATATCTCAGTATGCATCGCACATTAAGCAACATTCAGACCAGGTAACAGATGATGTCACACAGGTGCCATTGAGGTCCTGCAGTGATGGCTCAGAGTGTCATATTCACCATAAACCTCAAAGTTTCATTGTTTTTTCATGAACCAGTTAAATACATGTGTATGATGCCTATACTGTCCCTGTTCCAGGTGTTTAGATGCTTAAAAATAGTAGCATGCATTTGCATAGAACTTTTGATGACTGTTGCATATAATATTAGCAAATAGTGAAATGAAGAGAGCAGCTGCTGATGTGTCCACCACTTGTCCACATATGACTCTGTTATTGATGGAATGAGTTCAGGTTCATCACACACTCTCAGGCCAGGCAGTCTTCATTTGCTGTTGTGATTTTTATTGTGTCTAGCTGCAGCTGTCATTTTCACTTAGCATTGATCAAACATGCCGTTTAACACAATCACACTTTAACACAGTTTACAGTCTACAACTTGAAAACATCAGTCATCTCTGTGGGCTCTCAGTCTAACAATAATGGTATCGTCTCCCCCATCACTGAGCTTTTTAATTGCAGATATCCATAAATCTTGGTTTGGTACTTCTATTCATGTAGTTTTCTGTACACACCATGTGTCTGGCACAGTGCCTAGCCTGACATAGTTTCATGTGAAGCTAGCTACCTCAGTAGTCAGTATTAATGCATCAACAGGAGTGGGTTACTGTGTATATGCCGTCCAGTATGTCCAGTATGTTAGAGGCTGTGACTGAAAGACATCAATGGTTTGCCTGGTGGACAACATGGACACAGGTCCTTTCATATTACACAGCTCTCATCATGTGTCCCAAGCAACATTTTAGTGAACTGCTGACCTCCTACATAGCTGTTTTGAGCCAAGACACGGTAATGAAGAACAAAAGCACCGGCGACAGCCGTGGCTGGAGGCATTATGTTTTCGGGTTGTCCATCCGTCCGTCTCAATTTTGTGAACATACTGTAATATCTCAGGAACACTTTGAGGGAATTACTGTAAATTTGGCACAAATGTCCACTTGGACCCAAGGATAAACTGATTAGATTTTGGTGGTCAGAGGTCAAAGGTCACTGTTAAAAAGTTTTTAGTCATAACTGAAGAATTCATATGCCAATTATGAGAAAATTTCAAACAAATGTCTAAAAGGATAATGAAGATGAATTCTTGACATTTTCTATCCAAAAGGTCAACTTCTGTGACATAATATTCTGCAAAAACACTTTTCAGGCCATTATTCATATATTATTCATTCACACAACCGCAACACAGTAACCACAACTAGTTTGTGTTACAGGAGAAACAAGTGAAAAGAAGTCCAAAACAAAGCCTATAGAACCTCGAACATGGACTGCTACAATATTTGGGACATGTTAAACATGTCACCATTATAACTAATATGTGGATAAGGCGTGGAAAACAACAAAGCTTTATGTTTAAAGTGTATTTTCTTGTCCGTGTTCTCTCTTTGTGTAGGCTGCTCTGCTGTCCCGTGAAAACCCTGAGCAGCTGATCATCGCCTTAGAACCTGAGGCAGCATCAATCTATTGCCGCAAGCTGCGCCTTCACCAGATGGTGGACCTGGGTACCCAGACCACCCAGAACGGCTTCAGCCCCAAAGACAACGTGGGGAGTGGAATGACCCAAGGTATGTCCCATCAAGTTGTTCTAATTTCATGATGATGCTTTCATATGCCTCATCTCTCATTAACCATTAACACCCCATGCCTGTTGATTAGATTTTTCTGAAGGTGTGTGTATTTAGTTTCTCTGTAAAAACTTCCTTTGGCAGCATTAGTATTGACATTGTATCATACTGTTTTTCTTCCTTAGTGTCTCCGAGTCATGGTAAACATGCTTTTCTATTTAAATGTAGACACGAAATGCATGAGAGTTCAAAGACACATTTCTTTGTATTTATTTCAACCATCACATTTCAGCTTGCTTTTGCTTCAAGAATCTCCTATACAAAAAACAGATCTTGATTTAATAATAAATTACTCATATCTCTGGTTTTAGTGTAAAGTCCAAATTTCCCCTCAGCTCAACATTGATTGACTGATTGGATTTTGATTCTTTGTTGAGTTTCAGTAGTGAACTGGGAGGAAATTGAACGCTGTATTGTTTGATAAAAGCAACATTGTTTTAGAAAGTTGTAAAATGAGCAGTTACAGTTTAAATGAACTATTCCACAGTTGCAGTTTTCAAAAAAGAACTCACATTGCAATCTAATAGTAAAATAATTCTGCACACTAGCAGGAGAAAGTTCATACAATATATCAGCTGTAGCTAATGGTTGACAGAAATTGGAAATGGTTTACTTTCAAAGCTAAAGCAGAACTTACAGACGTTATTTACCAGCATGTGAAGCGGCAAATACTCACCTCTCCTTCCTTTTTCCCATCAAAGATTCTGTTCATCACACCACCATCAAATATGTGCATTCACAAGGTTCCTTTTAGCATTTATCTCATCTGTAAAGACAACCACAATATGTCATTCACCTGCATGCAAACAAGATATATCCAGGTTCAACAGTTCAGACACAGCCATGTAAATTGAAAATGGACCTTTCTTAATGTTTTGTTTTGATTTGTTCATTCTTTTTCTATTCCCTCAGATATGATAGTGTTTGCTCATGGTGAAAGACCTTGAAGGTGTTTCCTAGGAAAAGCATGAGCAATGAAGCATGAGTTTAGTAAGATGTCTGAATCGTGTCAGACCAATTAACAATTTCCTCTGACCTTCCTCATTATGAATGCTGTGTATATTAGCTGTTTAAAATCAACAACTCATTCAGTGATGTAAACTACTCCCATGTTAGATTTTATCCTTTATCTAATAAGACTACAGATTGCAGATCGAGAACAAAGTAACCCGAAGAATACAATGTGTCGGGGGGGACAATCTTATGAAAGAAGCTTTTTATTTTAGGTTTTGCAGTAGACATACAGAAGAGCTAAATGCATGTCTTCATACATATGCAGTCAGGTACATAAGTATTTGGACAGGGACACAATTTTTGTAATTTTGCCTCTGTACACCACCACAATGAATTTGAAAATCAGGATGTGATTGAAGTGTAGACTTTCAGCTTTAATTCAAAGGGTTCAACAGAAATATTGCATTAGTCTTTTAGGAATTACAGCCATTTCTATGCATAGTCCCCCATTTTCAGAGGCTAAAAAATGATTGGACAAACTAACATAATTATAAATATGAGGATTGTTTTTAATATTTGGATGAAAATCCTTTGCAGTCAATGACAGCCTGATGTCTGGAATATCTGATAGCTCCTGTCTCTTTAAGGCCCCCCTCCCGAAAAAAGCCCAGTCTGTTCTGATTGGTCAGCTTGCCCACACTATTGTGATTAATCAACCACTTAGTGGTAAACACACACTACCATGTTTTTCAGCGTTTGGTCACATGATAGCTCCACCAGTTGATTCTCAGATTTTCCCAGACGGTCCACCACATTCAGCCAGCACCCCACCAGTTTATCCCACCACGCTTGGAGGTGCAACATCAGGACTTTGTGACTCAAACTCTACTACTGTCAACAATCATGTCCACAGAAGACACTCAAGAACTCAGGAAATCTAATAAAAAGATCGTTGACCTTAGGGAGGATATTCGCCGGCTCTCTGATGAGCTGAAGAGCAAAGAGGCCCTGCTGACCAACTGCATGGACGTGGCTCATAAAGTCACTGCGGATTTTCTCCCTCAGTGCGGCCCTGCAAGACACGGCCCCATGGTACTCGTCCACCTGTCCACGGCCCGTATCCTGCTCGACACCCAACCATCAGTCATCCTGGGCCGAAGTGGTAGTCCGCAGCCGGAAGATAGTCTTGGACAGGACCGACTCGCCTCCTCGCCTCAGCCTCTCCAACCGCTACGAGGCCCTGTCACAGTCTGGCATGGACCCGGCTGTTGGTCCCGGACCTACTTCGGCGTCCGTGGGCGCGGGGGCCTCCTCTCCGTCGGGCTGTGGCTCCCCGCTCTGGAGGCTCGACCTCTGCGGGCACCGTGGCTTCCTCTCCGCTGGTGGCGGCAGCGGCTCCCTGCTCGGCAGCTCGACCTCTGCGGGCTCCGTGGCTTCTTCACCGCTGGTGGCATCGGCGACTTCCCGCTCTGGCGGCTCGACCTCTGCGGGCTCTGTGGCTTCTTCCCCGCTGGTGGCGGCGGCTGCTCCCGCGGCTCCCGGGTCCTCATCCCGGGCAACGACCGCCGCTGCCCGGCTTAGGATCCTGAAGGAGGCGGTGCACAGGCGCTCTGGAGGTTTTCTTGCCCCGAGGCGGTAGGGAATCCCTCGTCCAGGTCTGACATCACTGCCCCGCCACAACACCTGCTCGGGCATATAGTCCGGAAAAATCATCATCATCATCATCTCCTACCCCCTCTTCTCCCCGACCACTCCCAGAGCAGCAAGTTACTCTCGAATCCTTGCCCGTAACACTTGGCTGCAGTCCGCTTCCAGAGCACAAAACTTTGTTTTTATTGATAATTTTAATTTGTTTTGGAATCGTTTATCCCTCTTCAGAACGGACGAAGTCCAACCAAACAGGCTGGGTAGCCGAATACTAGCGGCTAACTTGCAGCACGCTGTATAATCATCTCCACGTGACTGACTGTTTACAACATCTCACACACACACCCCTGTATCTCTCTCTTCTTCTCTGGCTTCTGGTCAGGCTACTACTTCCAGCGCTAGCCCCCCTACTGTCCTGCCCCGGCACTAACACTTTCACCGGTTAACTTTCAACCCTCTCACCAGAAAACATTCCCCATACAGACCATTATAAGGCGCAGAGCATTCCGTCCACACAGCATACCTAAGGGTGAGAACTTGCGCCCTATTTGCTGTATGCCCGTTTCTCCTCTGACTCCTTACACTTTTGGCCTCCTGAATGTGAGATCTCTAGGTAACAGGTCCTTCATAACTGGTGATTTTATTGTTTCAAATGATCTGGACTTTTTATGATTACTGAGACATGGCTGGCCCCAGGGGACACTATTCCCCTGATTGAAGCTAAGCCTCCTAACTTTGCTTATTTTCATATTCCAAGACCCTTTAAAAGAGGAGGTGGTCTAGCTGTTTTTTATAAGTTAGGTCTTAGCAAGTGCCATC
>JBBPCS010004896.1:0-10930 GCA_037974645.1 Hollardia meadi | reverse complement strand
TCAGGTGTGTTGGAAGAGGGAAACATCTAAAACATGCAGGGCAGTGGGTCCCCAGGACCAGGATTGGGAAACACTGCCTTAGCAGATTTGTATAATGTAATTCATCACAGTGGAACATAATTAATGGTACTGAACAAAAGGTCAATATCTTCTATGTTATTTTGGTTATTTTTGCCATATAGTTATACTGTATATCAACATTGGGAAAATCTCTAATCAGTAAAACAGATGAGTTTAATTTAGCTTAGTTTATTTACACACATATATCAAAAAAGACATCAAACATGTGCAGGTGAGGTTGGGAGACAGAATTGGCTTCTACAGATACCTCCCCTATATACATTTCAGCCATGTTACTGAAAAAACCCCTATCTGATCAAAACCTACATTACCTGGTGGTCTCGACACTGTGTTAGTAAATATTTTAGAACACGACTGAATGAATTTTGTTAAGGACAGTTTGTATGCTGTCGATATGCAAGTTATTTCTGATAGAAAACAACAAATGATATAAAAATCATTGACTATATAAAATGTGGATAGAGTTTTCTGGTAAACCTGCATTCTTTCTGATGGCCAGCAGGGGGCGACTCCACTGGCTTTGAAAACAATTCTGGTAAGTTTGAGAAAATGACTGTCTTCCTCACTTTATTACCTAAGTAAACAGTTTCCTAATGAGTTTATGGTCTCACTCGCCTATTTCAAGTCTTCTTCAATACAGCATAATGTTCATTTTGTAAATTATGGTCCCATTTAGAGTAAAATAGACAATAAAGCAGGGTATGCGTTAGTGCGTGGCTACCTTTGCTGTGATTGATGATGCCACACTCGAAGCTTGAAAATGATAGTCCTCAAACCAATGACTAATGTCCCATTAGGTTTATATATCAGTTTGTTGTTCTAAAGCAAATACTGACTAACTGTCACACAGAGGAGATAATGCTGGTCAGCGGGTGCCAACTGTCCTCCCTCTGTCTTTTAGATCCCCTGTCTGGGGCCGTGAACACTGTCAGGATGAATGAGCCTTAGCATTTCCTCCATTTCTCTGCCCTCGCTGCTGCTCGTCTCTCAGCCTGTCTGCCTGTCCTCCTTACTCTCCGTCATCCTCGGCCCTCTTCTTTCTTCCTTCAAAAAGTCAAAAGATACATACATAACACTGTGAGGTGAAAAGATGATTCCCAATCAGTTCTGTATTGATGTCATTGTGAAGGGGGGCTGATGGGATGAGAAGAAAAGGGTGAGAAAAGGGAAACAGAAAGAGATGAATTTTGAGAAGCAAAGCCACAGGGTGAGATGAGTCACCCTGACCTCCCAAACACACTGGGCTCAATGGGGTCTCACACAGCCTACAGACACTCACACACACACACACTAATGCGTCCGTTTACACACTCCTACACACCGCCCTTGCTCTCCTCCACACTCCAACTTTCATCCACGCACGGGTGCACACACTCAAACGCACAAGAGCTGCACTCATCCTGTCGACTATACACAATGCTATTGTGGCGCTCCCCCTGTGTCGTCAGTCAGTCTGACCAAATGTAACCTAATGATGACCATGAAGCACAAAACATTACATCTGGCCCACATACATATACATATCTCCCACTCTTGTAGCTTTCATTTTCAGCCACATTAGACCATGAATATCATTCTATTGAGTCTAATCCTCGGGGAGAATGTTTGGCTGTAAGTTATGTAATGCACACAGAGGGCAAACACAATCATCCCTCTGTGTATCTAGTATCATGAGGAAGCTGTTGAGGCCCGGCAATAGATGTACTGAAACCTTCCAGTCCTCAGGCTGACTGGGGTCCAGCACGGAGTCACTAATGGATCCACTCATTTGAACCCTGGATGCCGTCAACATGTTGAGCTGTTCCCTGATCCGTCCTATGGCACCGTACGCTGTCACAGATGCACACAGCTGAGGAAGCAGTCTGGTCAGAGGCAGTGTAGCGACCCACAATGGATGCCCTTGATAACGCCGGTCTTTGAAGCAGTTATGGTTCAGGGTGAAAAAAAAATCCTGCTTTGTTTGGTATTCAGTGCCTTCAAGCCCTCTCTGAGGCTGGTTTGTGTGGTTTTTATGGTCTTTGCCTTCACACTGAGGTGCAGCTGCGGCCTGCAGGGAGCACTGCTGTGTTGGAAGTTGGAATAGAAGGGAAGAAAACATCTCTCTCTTTACCTCAGCCCTGCAGACCATGGAGACACAATCCTCCCAGCCAAATACAAATATGTGTGTGTGTGTGTGTGTGTGTGTGTGTGTGTGTGTGTGTGTGTGTACACCTGGCCTTCCTGTCTGAACCTTTGCCTTCCATCCTCCTACCCACCACTTTAACTTCATGTTCCCTTGTTTAGTCTCCTTTAGTGGGTTCAGAGAATATTGTGGTAGATATTTGGTCAATTAGTCAGAGGATCTGGCTTACTGTAAAACCTCTAAAACTTAACCAATTACTAAACCCCTTCCCCAAACAGCAATTGTCCAATCATCAGTGTTGTGCCAGTTCACACTTAAAAAGAACTAGCTCAAAGTTCAGTTCATACAGATGAAAATGAACTAGTTCACGTTCATTTGTTCCGTTTTTTTGTTTTTTTAAAATAAATAAGCCGCTATTATTTTTCAATAGAACCTCCTCCTACCCATCCATTACTAGCCCCAAATCATTGCCACTCCCAAACTAAATGATATATTGTATATCACTAAAGAAACACAGTCAGGAGTTACTTTTAAAACCCCAAAATTGAGATTGAGAATATATTTTACCACTTAAACAATGTGTCATATTATGCATATTAAAGTGAAAAAAACGAGGTGCAGTTAAGGTATACTGTAGATGCTATGGACATTTTATTTATCCAGCATGAACCAAATTATTCAGCAGTTCAAAAACACAAAACAGATTCATTCAGATTGATGGGGAAAAGACCAGGCTCTGCATCGAAAAATCTCCAGAATATTCTGAACTGCAGTTACTGCAGTTACCGTGTGAACAAAAAATTGTAAGGTAAACTAAGGTTGTGCTTAGGCTGCTCAAATTCGATGCCGATGTGGCTGACGTTCGGACTTGTTTTTTCAGACCCGGCGGGCACAGTTTGCATAAAAACGTGAGGTTTTTTTTTCCATCAGTCTTCACTTGTTTGTTCATAAAACTCTTTCAAATACTCAAAAGAACTGGCTTCAGCAGTATCAGTAGCTGTATCTGAATCGCTAGCACTAGCACTAGCACTAGCACTAGCCATGCTGAGCCGTCATGCCGGGTGCCGTAAAACGTGAGCTGCTGACGTTCACGTTCATCATTTGTAAACTGATCCGTTCAGTTCACCGTTCACCAAAAATATGGACATGTTCATTGAATGCGTTCATGCACAACACTGCCAATCATAGTTTAACAACCATAATTAGGCTATTGAAAAAAGTGTAATAAATGGGTAATAGCTTACTACCTAAACTAGTAACCAAGTCTTATTTTTAAGTAGCACATCATTGACTAACTACATAACGGTAGGTTGTATGTTTACATCCACTGTGTACGATGTCTCTGCTGTGAGGAAGCTGTTTGTGGATGCTGTCAGAAATTAGGCTAATGTTAGCAGCTTCTGTGAAGCTGCTCTAATGTGTTGACATGGGCGCTAAAATGAAAATCTGAGATTTGGCGATGCGCACAAAACTATTTCTACAGAACTACACCGTGTCACCGTGCAGAAGGAAACATGCATCTAGTCATGGACGAGAGGCTTGTGCTCGTGACAGGGCGGGATGTAAACATAATGGCATCTTCCTCGGCTGAGCTGTAATGTTAGTTAGCTTAGATAGCTAGGCGTCTCATCCATAAGTAGATGCAGGCTTCCTTCTGCGCCATGTAAAGTTGGCAGATGTAGTTTGGTAGAAAGAAAATCGTTCCTACATGAAATTGCTCACAAGAAGTCTGTGGATTATCTTGAGTAACCGGGTCATGATTTCTGGAAAGAGACATTTGTATTTTTTGGCGCATTGAGCACCACAAGTGAAGTGCCATCTAGTTCCATTATATTGGAGAGAAGGCAGACATCTGTACAGCCAATATCTCCCAAACTCACACCAAAACAGTCTAGATGGATAAATAGCACTACAGGCAAAAGGAAATTTTTTTTTATTTTTTATTATTAACTCTGGGTGAACTGTGCCTTTAAAAATTCAGTCAGAGATGGAGTTTTCAACCAACTCATGGAGAAAACGTATTAGTTAGCGAGCTAAATCTGCCAGTGACTGTTATCATTTCAGCCGACAAATACAAAAGTCTTGTTTTGTCCACTCTGTCTGAAATCAATGTTCCATTGTTTTAAAAACTTACTTGGAATTTCTAGTGGTTAATATGCCATACGTATCAATGTTATTATTGCAAACTGCATTTTGTACAGTGCAAGAATTGAAAACTTGTGTAAGAAGTGTAACTAAAGTTTCAGATAACTAAATAATTTCAGATGAAAACAATATCTTTGTACAGTATGTTGCATCTCAACTCATTAATCATTCTCATCTCCAAGTATGTCAAGTGAAATGGCTTAAAATTATGTTGTTATACCTCCATGTGTGTGAAACTTTGTGAGCTCTGTGAGGTCAGGATTACTCTTACAGTAACAATTTCTCCTGTTTCCATTTTCAACTGCAATTTCAAGTTCAAAAACAATGCAACCTTTTGGATAAATCCTCAAGACATTTTGAAAGGTTGCCTGATTCGACTTTCCATCCTCCACAGATGTTTGCTGTAAGACAAGAATAATGGTATTACAGTCTACACTCCAATGGAGAACTGTATTTAAAATCTGATGTTTTTCAGTTTGGCCTGAGCTGAGCGTGAGCACACAGCTGAATCTTGAGAGAAATAAGCTAAGGGAGACTGTGAGGTTAATCAATGTGAGCCACCTTTGATTATACAGCAAAACTCCTTCTTATAGCACTGTAAATAAAGAGTCTTGTGGATTCTGGATAATCCATGTAGAGTTCAGACAATAGACTGTAATTTCAGAATGTTCACTTGTATGTTTGCCTGCTGAGTCACAGTGACGCCTCACTTACCTGATTGGGAAATGTTAAGAGACTTTCTACAGCCAAGCACCTTTTTTAAAGCAATACTGGGGCTCCAGTTCACAGAGAGCTCCTGAACGTAAGCCTATTATGAATGTGTGCTGCGTTTCATGTGCACTATACTGCCAGGCATGTTGGAGGAGTGATGTGAAGTCTTCCCAGTTTTCTAAGTCAGTTCTTAACTCAGCTTAACCATAGAACCAGAGCCACTCAATTACAGTTTTCTACAATAATCAACATTTCTATATTACCAATGTATCAAAAGACTACGTCTAATGTACAAAGTGCCACTTGTATTGCTGAATCCATATAGAATTATCACCTGACTTTCTCTTCAATTTTTAGCCCATTTTAGCTAATTGTTTTGGTTTTTCCAGTCCAGGAATTCTGCCCTCATCAACCTCAACACCATTTTCCATCCGTCAATGTTGTTTTAAGAGCCTTAAGAGTGTGATAGGTGCCCAGCGTTTCCAAGTGGTATTATTGTTGCCACTGCGGTTGCTAAGACAGCGTTAGCAGCGACATGGCTACTGCTAGCAGAATTCTAATTGGAATTGGAAAGCTCTAGTCTCAGTGCTATGATAGAGGCAGAGTAAACACTTGATTGTATTAATAAGTACAGTAAGTGATTTTGTTACTTACTGATCTAGTAGAAAGAATGTCGGTTTTGAACCCTCTCAAGTCCCGGCGGTAAGGGGAAACACATATTGACAGGGGAACCGATTTTGACACAACACCGGAGCGCTTTCCATGGAGTGCAACAATGTTGCTTTGTCGTTTTGGTTCTACAATGGTTCCACAATTATTTTAGCCATTACACTGTGCAATATATATTTACTTCATAATGATAAGTTCAAGCAAAAAAGTTGTCTATTGCCTGTTGAAGTATTAAAAGTACAAGCAAAAGCAAAATATACATTGATTTACATGCATGTACAGCTATACATTCTGTACAGTGATGCTTTACTGAGGAGGAGGAAGTAGTGTTAGCTGTTACGTATGTACTACTTTTTAATCATTAACCTTCACACTGACTTTGAGGAAGTAAATTTTGGCTCTTTGAATCCATCAGAGCGTCTACAGCTCCGAGCAAATGCTTTTTACAACTATGACCCACATAAACCAACTGAGCTCAAATCAGCATTTTGAGACACTATGCAGTCACTCGAAAAAAAGTGTGTTATTGACCCACGAGGGAGTCCAAACCTCATCATTTATTTTAACTGCTCTGTTGGTTAGGAGCAACTCTGCTGACGGCAATAGATTGCGGCCTGAAAGTCAGAGTTTGATGTTTGAATCCCATTGAAGGCCTTGAGGTCCTGAGTCTGGAGGTAAAGCAATGGGAGCTGCTGGCCTCAGGTTCCCCATGACCCAGTTCTGTCTGCATGTTGCCTGGATAGTGTTGGAGGAGAAGAGGATGACTAGAGAAGACATGGACATGTGACATAAAAGATTGTGAGAGGGGACAGGAAATTTATGTGGACTACAGAATTTAGTAGCATGCGAATGAATTCACACTGCCTCCATCCCATACTGTCTGGCAACAGATCTGTCATCCATTAATTCCTGATAATAGATACCTCGTCGGCCATTATCCCTTACATACCTCACAGGTTTCAAATGTCTCTGTCTTATGTTAAAATAGTGAGCCAGGTTGCAAACTCATTAATTTTACTGTTGTGAATTTTATGCATTTAACGATCTTTTTACATTTAAAGCATTGTGTAATTTCTTGGTAACCCTCAGCTTTTATTTATAGACTCTTAAGATAATATGGTCTTTCACCACCACTGCCATATTCTTAATTTACATTTTGATAATGCAGTTTAAATTTGCTCATATTAAACTAATAATCAGAATATGCCGTTTTCATATAAAAATAAACATTCAAAGAAAAGGAAGAAGTTTTGAAATATACATATTTTATAAACATATATTTAATATATAAGAATACTTCAGCTTTGTGTGGGTGAATAATGAATTAATGCTTTAAAATAATAAATACATCCCATTAGGCAGCTAGTCTGCATTAACTATCTGCCTGCAGACCACTGGTCTGGATCCCTGCTTCATTTGCATGATAAGAGAGAAGTGCATGATGGTCCTGAGATTGTTGCTGTGACGACGCAGAGACATATGGCTCTTTCAGAGAATCTTCAGGGTGTCGGGATAGGTGGAAGCTCTTGCTGAGTCTGTGCAAGGTTGGAGAAAAATCAATATTTTGGTCTGTTTATGTGGCCAAGCTTGCTGTCGCACGTTATAAATGTTTGTGTGTGTGTGTGTGTCAACACCCCCCACCCCCCCCTCCCCTCCCACACCCTAAGTGTATGGCAAACAGCTGCCCAGAAATGTATGATTAAGGATGCTTCACTCTGAAAAAAAAACTCGCACAATAGAGGAGGAAGGCTGTAGAAAATGAAACGTCTGTGCACAAAAACACAGTCAGGGTGATTTGTGTGGGAGGGAAAGTTGCCCACACTTCATTCGTGAGATTTTTGAAATAAATGAGGCGCTGTTGTTTGCTGCATTAGGACACAAAACAATGACTTTCTATACATCTAAAACAGCACTGTCATTGGACTCCTCATGCTATTCCACCTTAATAGAACACCTATCAAAAGTGCCCTTTTTTACCGTCATACAAACACATGTGCGCTGCTGTTGTTGTTTACAGTCCGCTGAGGGCAAAAATAATGCTGGGCCTGTGTTTGCGAGCAAGAACACGTGCCGCCCTCACACTTAGAGAGCAGCTGGCAGCACCATCAAACATTCATGAGAGAGATGGAAAGACTGTGAAGGACAGTATAGACCCAGGGATACAGAATGAGAGGCAGAGACGGCGAGTGTGTGCTCACAAAGGCTAATGGGACTTATATGCATTAACGCTGAACTGCTGCCGTTTGTACGGGACATTGTTTGAGGTGTGTGAGGTGGTTTGAGGTGAGCTGCAATCGAGTTTCTGTCACCAGTGATGCTTCTGTTCTGACCGGTCTGCAGCAGCTGCTCGGTTCAATATAACTGAGAGATGCTGGCCAGATTTACAGTACTGCACAGCATCGTGTTTTTCAGAATTTCATGAGTCCATTCAGAGCTGCACAAGTGTTGATTGGAAAATAATACCCCAAAGAGCATCAGTAATTGTGCTCTTTCTGTTGGAAGCATTACCATGCGCATGTAAATGAGTGGTAGCAGTTTCCACTGAGTCAAGACCTAAGTGTTGAAACAACATATACCAGCGCACTCGACCCTACCTGCAGCTCCCATCATATCCGTGCAGGACTGGTTCCAAATTGATGGTGGTAAACAAACATGGTGAGCTTGAGAAATCGCAGCAGACTGACGGGTGACTTGACATCAGCGGAAGCAGCAAACAGTGAATTCTTCAGAAGGTGTGATTGACACTGGAAAGAAAAATTAAAGCTCTGTGCGGGCTTCTCTTCGATTGCCAGGGTCTTATAAATTATTTTGAGGGTTTGATCAAGGTTGTGCATAACAAGCAGAGATGAACATGCGCTGGCAAAGAAACTAGCAGTGGTTTTGAGGCTTTTTTGACAGTTTTGAGGCTTTTTTTTTCAGAATGTGTGTGTGGGTTTTTTTTTAATGACAAACACACCCACTGCTGTGATGATAAACATGAATGGTCCTTTTCTTTGCTACCACAAAAGTATAAAAGACTAGGTTTACTTTGGCTTCACTTGTTTTCGCTCAGGATGGGAAAAAATGCTATACATTAAATAAAAACCTGTGACAGCCGGTTCAAGTAGTGTTATGCTAAAACACCTGTACCTTTAGTCTTTTATAATGACACTTAATGACACTGAAAGTTAATGCAATAAACTTATTGTCTCTAAGGTCAGTCTGATTATTAGCTTGTTGCTAAGAAATAAGAGTTGCTAAAAAATTCAGCAACTTTTTACATTTTGTATATTATCAGTTTTAAAGGTGGTATGTTTAGGCCAGGGGAGGCACGGTGGTCCTTCTCAGAACCAAGGTCCTTCTCGCCTCACAGCAAGAAGGACCTGGGTTCGATTCCCAGCCAGGGCCTTTCTGTGTGGAGTTTGCATGTTCTCCCCGTGTCTGCGTGGGTTCTCTCCAGGCACTCCGACTTCCTCCCACATTCAAAGACATGCAGGTTAGGTTAATTGGTGACTCTAAATTGGTGTAGGTGTGAATGTGAGTGTGTGTGGTTGTTTGTCTCTATATGTCAGCCCTGTGATGAACTGGCGACCTGTCCAGGGTGTACCCTGCCTCCCGCCCAATGACAGCTGGGATAGGCTCCAGACCCCCGTGACCCTGCATAGGATAAGCGGTGATAGATAATGGATGGATGGATGTTTAGGCCATTGACTGTACTGTATATAAAGATGGACGACATGCTCCTCAAAAGTGAAGCCAAAACGTCTTGATCGCCCCCTGGTGGTGGCTGCAGTATAGGTCATAAACTCCTCCCCCTCGATGATATCAAGTAGGACATGCGCCAAACCCAAAGATTTCCAAAGATGGTTTCTGTCACACAGTTCGTATAAGCCGGATGTATTTTTTTCTTTTCAGCTTGGTTTTAATTAGTTATTTGACGCTATAAAAATGGGGTGAAACATCATGATTGACAGCTGAGCCCTGCTTACAATTGAGTTGGGTGGGTGCAATGGGGGGGCGATCACTACTGCACAGAACCTGGCTCCAAATGACATCACCAGCATAAGATGGCATTGCTAGTATCTGGGATATTTAGCCTTGTATTTATCTAGCTAATTTTGCCTAGGAGTACATTTTGGCTGGGCAAAAAATAACACGTTGCAATTATCTTTACCCATTGAACATGACACATTTTGATATTAGCTTTGACCCTTCGAAGATAATGTTTGTTGCTGAACAGCACTTTTTACCTTGTCCAATAGGCTAATGTCACCTGCACTATAACAGTCTGGCCTTGTACTTATTTAGCTAATTTTTCTTTCACACTAAACAAACTACAAGGAACAATACTTTTTAAAGTCTGTCTTAAAGGTACCCATATTTGCCCTACATGGAAACAGGTTTTAGCCTATTTACAGTAATCAATCCTCCTGTCCATGCTAGCCATGAAAATATCTATTCCTAATGTGCTTCCAATGTGCCTCAATCAATGCAAAAATACAGACTTGAATTTTTTTTTTTCACACTACTTCAATGCTCTACACCTTAAAAACAATTTTCTGGCTAAAGGAAGTAACAGACCTATCCTCCTGGGGACCCCACAGCTCTTCCCATTGGCTTGCAGACCTGCAGTCTGCAGGGGTGAAGGCTGCAGTTCGTCCCTCTTTGAATACACAATAAGTGACGGGAAAAATGTCCCCCTCAATTTTAAGGGAGGTATTAATGAGGCCCTATCCTTAATTGATTTTGCCTCAAGCACTGTATTTGTGCTCAGTTTGCATTTTTGGCAGCAAACTTCAGTTTTACTGTATTCTTCTTTATGACAGCTGTTCCCTTTTAGAGTTTTGATCAACGTCACATATTGTTAATATTCTGGATATTGTGTTTTGAGAGATGAAAACCTTCAGTGCAGCCTTGCAGTATTTCAATGATTTGTGCAGTATTTCTCTCTTACCTGCACACTGTCCTCAAATAAATGTGTTTCTTTTGTCTCATTCTTGCCAGTGACAGGATGGAGGAAAGGTCGCTAGCTGACTACAAACCCACTTTATTTTGGCTGTGGTGTGCTGGCCAGATTTTGACCAAGGCTGCCTTGAAATAATACCTGTGCCTTCGGATCCACAGGCCCAGAGAGGGAGGATTGAGGTCAGCTTGTGTGTGTGTGTGTGTGTGTGTGTGTGTGTGTGTGTGTGTGTGTGTGTGTGTGTGTGTGTGTGTGTGTGT
>JBBPCS010004895.1:0-10932 GCA_037974645.1 Hollardia meadi | reverse complement strand
TTTTCATTTCTACTCTCACCATGTAGGTTTCTTCACAGCACCAGTCAACGGGGTCTACTATCTCCAGTTCACTGTGTTTGGTTACCAAGCAGGTTTTATGGCTGTATATGTGTCCAAGAACAACCAAATCATTATGTATAATTGGGAGAGTAATCAATTTGTGGGTCCTGAGTATTTTACTAACTCTCTTGTCTTGGAGCTGAAAGCAGGAGATGAAATTCACCTGGTTCTCCCATCAGGCCATTCTATCTTTGACAATGGAAATAACCTGAGCACCTTCAGTGGCTTCCTTCTGTCCCCACTGTAAGGATGCTGTTCAGGCTGCTGTATGATTGATTTGTCACAAACCCTGTTGTTGTTGGCTGCACTGTGATTTAAAGATGCTGATATCATAGCATCACTGCCACCAAGAAAAATGTCAGAGGGGTCCAGTCCAGACTTAACTATTGTTTAATGGGATTTGTAACAACAATTAAATAAAATGATTTTTATTTCAAGTGCAAAAAGCAGTGTAGGCTCTGATTTCTCTTACAATATTACACATTCTAAAAACACATCTCCACAGATGATGTAAAGTTATAGATGGATTACTGGGAAAAATAGATTGAATATAACCTAAGTCACGGCTATAAGCCCATTATCTGTAACTACAAAGAAACAACAAAAGGTGGCAGTACAAGTTAAGAAGCTGCATGGTGTGGAGGTTTTTATTGTGCCCATTAGTGACACATCAAAATAGCAACCACATAAGAAAACTAAACTTCTACCATGTTTACTTTAAGATGCATGCACGAGATGTATTCTGGGTAATGTAGTAGTGTCACTAGCATTAGAAATAAAATAATTGTAATCGGCTGGAATATTTCAATCAAATATTTAGTGTACTCTGATAAATTTTAATGAATCAAAAGCATATACTTTTTTTTGACGCAGTCCTAACTTTATACCCATTTTAGCATAAAATGCTCCAAATTGACAACATGATTTGTTTGTCACAAGTCTTCTATTTTCCTTTTGGTTTAAAAAAAAAAATATTCTGGTTTGTACACTGATGTGAGATCTGTTTTCTCTTGGATCCACAACACAAAAACATGTTTACACTGGTACCTTTCTGGCGGCCCTGGCTCACTTCCCTGTAATTGAAAACAATGTGAAGGATACTTCCTGCAAATCACTGATACTTCCTAATGCCGGAGTTTCTGCACAAGAGGGGAAACGTTTAAGAAAAATATGCTGTGAAATGAAGTAGGCTTCATTCGTAAAAATCTCTAATAAAATTGTGGAACGCTTCAGAACTGAATCAAATTGCAGTTTATTGAACACAGGTCTGTAGTGTGTCATGGTTCTGACCTCCTTTTCTTGTAAGCATCAGCTACAGGTTACTTTTGAAAGGCCAGCAATATTTCTGTCTCTCTCTCTATCTCTATCTCTCTCTCTCTCCAGTCGCATTGATCATGGATTTGCCTATTCTAATAAGTTGTGATGTTTTGTTTTTTTTAAAGTAATATAAATAAAAAACATTCATTATATTGTATGTATTTATATATTTGCCAAATGAGGACAGTGGAAACAAGTTTTAAACACAACAGTGACATACAGTTACCACTCCTCAGGCTAAAATAGATATCAGCAGTCAGCATGTTGAGGCTTGTACAAAGAAAAAAGGCATTCAAACAAATAAAATCTCATAAAGTCCCATCAACAGGGTAAATGTGTTGTTGCAAATGATGTAGACTTCCAGTGGTCCACCAGTGACATGTGCAACATCCGTCAACATCCATGTTCTGTCAAAGCCAGACAGACAGTCGATGCTGCAGCTCTGGACTTTCACATTTAAAAATTAAGGACTTAAATTTTACAGTAATTCCCATGTCTGTTTGTGAGAATGTGTCTATGTATTTATCAAATTGTGGAGATTGCTTGTATAGTCATATTGCGGGGGCTCTCTTCCCATTTGGAGACCAAAATTTGGTCCTGTTCTGTTATAATTGTGTGCGTTTGTCAGTCAGGAAATCGGACAAAGTGAAGGTGAGGTCACTGTCATTGTGTGTCTGTGAGTGTGTCCGAGTATAATCACTGAGCTACGTCCACTCCCCATTATTAAAGGGTCATAAGTTGGCTGTGTATATGTCAGGATCCAGTTGTTTACAATGAGATTTACTGTTGGTAAATCAGAACCAGAAGGCCAAATGTCACAGTACATGCCCCAAAACTTTAGATTTATAGCTGTGGGAGATGAAAGTGCAGCTGATAAATCAAAACATATTTATGTTCTTTTAAAAAAAGATAAACCCCACCTCATGTCCACAGATCTCAAGATAGCCCATTTACAACACATTTCCCCCGACTTTGTCCCAAAATATATCACAAGAAAAGACATTCCTGCGACAGTGTTTTCGTCTCTCCCACATAACGTCATGGTAAAATCACCTCAGGGCTTTCTCTTAATGTGCATTTTTCATTATATCAGATTATCATAACCATCTTTTAGCCAAGATACATTTCATCTGTACCGTCGATGCCATCTTTCACATAAAATAATCTTTGTCAGCCATTTCTGACTCTGACAAAAATGTGTTACATACCTTTATCTGCAAAGGCACAGGAGACAAATAATTCAACTGAGGATGGGTGAGAGCCGAATTCCTCCACAACAAAGTGACCCTGATAAATGGTGTTTGACAGTGTGTCTGTTAGGTGCCCTCAATTAAGTTTAAAGATAGTAAAATAAAATCTTGGATTGTTACAAAACATGATAGTATCTGAGCTGATACTATCTGATCTGATCCTATCTGATCCAGTTTTAAACATTTCTTAAAAAGTGACACACTTTAATCTGTTTAAAAAAACAGATTTATCTGTTTATCAGTTTTAGAGATTAAACAGTTGGTCTATTTATCATAAGTCCAGTTTCATTTAAGTCATTTATTACTTATTACACTACTTTTCTCTGTTTTATGTGATTTGAAATTGAATGTTTTGGTTTTGGTGCTGCTGTTCCTCCAAAACAAGACATCACCATGCGAAAACTGTGACTGATATTTTTCCCTATTTTTTCTGACATTCAGCAGACGAACAATTAATTTGCTGAGAAGTGAAAAGATCACACGTGGGCATCACATTAAAACAAGTGTTGTGTGCTTACACTTGAGCCCAAAGCATCTTGTTAAATTTAACTCTACAAGAAAATATCACTAAAACAGAAAATAATAATTTGTTGTAGCTAGTAAGACAGTAACTGGCAAATGCATCTCAGTTAAAGGGACATTACACCAATTTTACGCATCAATCAATGAGCCATGGTGGGTACTGATTAGCCTGTGAAAACAGTTGTATTGCAGCTCTGGAGGAGCTTTGTTGAGTCTAATAAAATAACCTCTGATGATGTCATTAGAAGTTTCTCAACTCAGGCTTGGAGATATTTTTATAACAGAAAACCTGCATAACAAACTGGGGGGCATGGAGTTAGATAGATGTGGGCAATAACCAGGCAGGGAGGGTCTACTGAAAGATGCTGCTCTCATCTCCGCTTTCTGTTGTAACCTGTCTCTTGTAAGTTCCCGAACCTCTATATGAACATGGTGAGTAATGAGAGTGCTTGTGATGCGCATACTGATATGTGTATTTTCCAACAAGAAATCCTCCCAGACTGCATCAGTTATAAGTCATGATGCTGGTTTTTTAAATCTATTATGCTGCAGACTATTGTGACAAAAGAATGAACCAAAAACAGCCACATCCAATGCTGTTGAATTGTTTAATGCTGTAATTCAAGAACACTTGATGCATCTGGTGCTCCTGAAGAGATAAAAACTGCTGAGGATTGTAAGCAAATGGTCATTCACAGCGGATGACAAATGACACGAGTGCGAAAAAGAGAGCAGTGTGGGGAAGGGAAATAGGGACTGACTACAAGAGATAGAGACAATGAAAGAAAGGAAACAGAGAGAGAGAGAGAGAAGGGAGAGGGGATGAAACAGGAGAGAGTGACGAGGGAAAGCAGAATAAGCATCAGAGGAGATAAAATGAGAGACTCAGTGAGTGATGGAAAGAGAGGAAGAGTGAAAGCGACAATGACGAGAAAGAGGAAAAAAGATAAAGAGAGGAGGGAAGGAAAGGTGCTGGGTTTATCTTTCTGCTCACTCATTCCTGATCTGTAAGAAAAATACATTTCATTTCACCTCCCCTTACATGTCAACACACACAAACACCCACGTATATAAACCAGATAGTACCAGTGGTGGAGGAAGTATTAAGATTTTGTACTTAAGTAAAAGCACCAAGAAAATACTCCATTACAATTAAAAGTCCTGCATTTAAAACCCTATACATAGCCTACAGATGTACCAGCTAAATGTAATGAAAGTATCAAAAGTAAAAGTTCTCGCCCTGCGGTAGAATGTCCCTGTGATTTTATATATTTTAAGCAGCATTTGACCTTTAGCTGCTCAAGGTGCAGCTAGTTTTAACTACCTTATATACAGTTAGCTAGTTTCATCCAGTGGTGTCCAACCTAGGGGTCAGGCTCCCTCCTAAGGGTCCTAAGATAAGGGTTATTAATGGGACAGGAAAAAAGTAAAGATAAAGTTTTAAAACACTAACTTTTCAATTCTGTTTTTTTCCTAACTTTTCTCACATCTTTCTTTACCCTTTTTTTGGGCGAAATTTAGAGTTTTACATTTTTGATCCTTAAACATTTATTTCATTTATTACAAATTTCCTCAATATTTGTGATGCCGAATTTTTCTCGTCTTTGACCCTCCTCTGTCAAAACATCTGTCTTAGCCAGGCACAACTGATATTGGGCCTGTAAAAGTACATAAACATATAGAAGGAGAGGGTAAAAATGAAAAGAGAATGAGAAATCGTGTCAGAGTAGGAGATGATGAAAAAATGATAATATGAGGGCTTTTGGATGTACTACATCCAGCCTGATTAATGACTAAAGACAGCACCTCTACATCACATTCTAACATCAGTATTCAACCTTTGTTTCAGCTTCTGTCCTTCAAATTCTAAAAAGAACAATGTGCCACAGGTATACTTTTTACAGATGTACATCCAAACAAATTCAATTTGTTATATATGTGTAAGAAAAGTGTCGCAAAACTCCAGTGAATATTGCAACATATCTTATTTTAACTACCCTTGATCAACTCTGATCTTTGTGTCAAGGTACATACAAAATGCTTTGGCATGTAGCCACTGTCAGATTGTGGCGCATGCAGGAAGGAGAAGCGATCAAAACCCAGTTGGGATACAGTAGCAGGAAACAGTACAGTATAGTCTCAGTGGTCCAGATTCCCGTTATATACAGGATATACTGTACAGAGTGGGCCTCTCTTAGATGAACAAATAAACTGCACAAAAAACCCAGCTGAGGCTGGAAATGTGTTGTTTTTTTTGCCTCATGGACGTCCACTCTCTGCAAATCAGAGAGTTAATTACTGTTGCATTATTCTGTAACATATTCATTTCTCTGCGCAGTGTGCTTGAAATGTTTTCAACCAACACGGAGACAAATTAAGATAAAACAAGTGCGGCTTTTTACACAATTTGTTCAGGTGATACAAACATCTCATGACACATGTAAAAAAACAAAAACAAAAATTATGCTGTAATACTGCAGCTAAAAAATACATCTTATCATGGTGCTTATCACTTCGTACATTTCCACTGCATGATTCCTGTGTGCCTCTGTCAACACAGTCAGTGGCAACATAGCTGCAACATAGCTAATTAATAATAAGAGTATTGTCTATTTTGTTTCGAATTGGTGCTATTTAAATAAAATATGATGACTGATGATCACATACTTTGCTGGGAAACATACTGCAGCTTGGCTTGTGTCATATGATCCCTTCAAGTGGAACTCATGAGTGCGTATGAGCCGTTCCAGTCATGTTTAAGTGCAATAGAGAAACGCTGTTGCCATGACAATGCCTATAATGTTGCCTTTTTTTCTTTTCAAATACAGGGAATTTTGTGTTACAAAACCAGAAGATAAAAAAAAAAAGAAAAAGAAAAATTGCTCATTACAAAAACCCTGTCCTCAATAAATTACATTCATATTCTCCTGATTTGTTTGGCCAATAATAATTTGACAGAAACATAACTGGGGCCTTGATTATGTTCAGTGGGATTTAACACAAGATCTTATCGTGTCACTCAAGCGGACAAAGGATGATGCAGTGTTGAGAAGAGGTGAAAAACCAAAGAGTGACTTTGAGGTTTTAACACATTATTCTGATAAGAATCAGTTCTGTATCCACCTTACTCTCTGGGGTGCTACAATATGATTATGACTGTAAATTCTGGTGTGATAGCGGAAGTAGCGGTAAACTTGTTAGTCCCGGTGGCTAACCAGCATAGAGAAAAGGCCGGTATCACCCACATCACCATCAATGGACACCCCATCTCACTTGTCACAAACTTAGGTGTCAAGCTGGACTCATCACTGTCATTTGATGCACACATCAAATCTGTCTGTCAAACCTAATTTTTCCACCTGAGGAACATTTCACGGCTACGACCCTCACTGAAAAAATCTGCCACAGAAAAACTGGTTCATGCCTTCATCACCTCATGCATTGACTATTGCAATTCTCTGCTTGCAGGACTTCCAGCAAAAACCCTCCAGAGACTGCAGTATGGTCAAAACAGTGCTGCTCGAGTTCTCACCAAAACCAGGAAATCGCAGCACATTACCCCAGTCCTCCGCTCCCTTCACTGGCTCCCAATGAACCAGCGCATCACCTACAAGTTACTCCTCCTGGTGTTCAAGGCCATAAATTCCACCGGTCCAACCTACCTTCAGGAGCTCCTCACCCCTCAATCCTCACCTCGCACTCTCAGGTCTGGCAGCTCAAATCTCCTGGCTGTGCCACGGACAAAATTGATAACCATGGGAGACCGAGCCTTCTCATCACTGGGACCACGTCTGTGGAATCAGCTCCCAGCAACAATTAGGGCCGTTGACTCACTTGCTGTTTTTAAAACAAAGCTAAAGACTCACCTGTTTTTGTCTGCCTTCCCCTAGAGTCCTGGACTTATATGTGCTTCCCCTATCTTATCCTGGGTCTCAGGATACTGTGTTTCCAATTTTATTTTATTTTATCCTATTTTTAGCCCTTATGGTTTTATACATCCCTGATTAATTTTAACGTTTTATTGTGATTATTTTACTTTTTTTATGCATCTTGAGGTGAATTTTAATCCCTATTTATTGATGATTCAATGATTGTGTTTCTGTTATGCACCTTGAGATTTTGTTGTATATTAAAGTGTGCTATAGAAATAAAATTCATTATTATTATTTAACCATGGTGGCTGACGGACAACAGTGGTCCTCTCTAAAGTATTTTGCCTGTAATTTAGCAACATATTCATCAGATATTTAACTGAAGTAACAGTTATATTCTAAAATCTCATTGCGGAGTTCTGGTACTGGTTGCACTGTTTGCAGTTGAACTAACAGCCAGACTAAGCTAAGCTAAATTTGTGGCTTCAATAACAGTGTTTTGAACATGCACCCAAAACAAAAAGAGATTCTTCCTGTGAACAACGGTACAGTTTCCATCGCCTACCTACAGACGAGGGATCCAAAAGAATGTGGCTGAAAAACTTAAACGTGAAGAGACCACCGAAAATGCTGTATGAGGCGTTGGGCTACGTCTAAGTTTCATTGAAAAAAAAATTGAAAATGTGAATAAAACTAAAACCCAGGCCCAGTGATGTTAGACTTTAAGGCTCTGACTAGGCCCTATGTCTGCTTTAAGGTAGAGAAGGTTGTGTCCCACCTCCTCTAAAAAACGTGACTGACCTTATTATTGTGGAAGCTTTTCATTGCTTCACTGTCTGTAGCAACGGAGTCAATAAAGTAGCTAAATATGCTAGTGTACGTTATCTGAGGCCACTTTTTCAGGTCGTCCTCCCATCCCTCGATAGCAGAAGGCAGAGGTATGATCACAGTATCTCGTTTGAGGTGTAACAGGGGGTGTTCCCGCATGTTTTACTTTAATGTTTTACTTTCTAAGAAAGAGGAATTGTGTACCGTTCACGGAATCATGGAAAACACCAGTTCCGGCTCAGTGACAGCATGTGCTTGAAGTCATGCCCATAATTCACAAAAGGTATCACGGGGGTTAGGAATAAGTTGGATAGGCAGCAGAGCTATGATATCAAGGGAGGGACACTTTAGGATATTGAATGTGTGTCTGGGAGAGGAGGATGTGGAGGGAGGGATAGAACAAGGACAGGAAGAGGTGCGGAGAGGAATGTGTTGAGGATAGACAGACAGCAGGATACGGCCATACTTAGTGCACTGCGTCTCTTTTCCCATAGGAAGACATGTTCTAAGTGTGAATGAGAGAGAACATCTAAAGTAGAGAGAAGTTGGATCAAGACTTTTGCTTGTACTATTGCACCAGTGATGCCACCACTTGGTTTTTGCTCTCAGTGCTACCAGCAGTGGTTTCCCCTGCAAGCAGAAAGCCCTTCGAATGAACTGTTTGCAGGCTTCACTGGATGACGGCAGCACGAGCAGAGTGATCGCTCACTGCCAGAACAATGACTGCAGATCAGCTGTTTGGTCAAAACCTAATTAACTCAGGCAGCGAAGATGAATCACAGCAATCAGCCATGGGCTTCTTGACAACCAGCCCCAAGGTATGTCATGTAAAAGATGATTCAAAGAGTGGCACAAAGATTAAAGTTGAAAGAAGGAAAAAAAAGAGAGACAGTGTGAAGCTCTCATTGTGGTTTACGTGGTTCCTGTTTGTCATGGGAAAGGAAGCTCAAAGTGTGACTTCTCTGACATCAACAGCAAAAACTAACCGTATTGCCTTAGTACATGCATTAAGTGTTCAGCATGTCGTGGATATGTGGGAGGACTTTGCTGTGTACGTGCATCAGCATAAAGCAGACAGAACATTGTGTTCAATGATGCATGAAAAATACCCTGGTACATTTGTGGTGAGGACTTCATGTTCTTCAGGTTCTTGTGCGAGATTGTACTTAAAAGTAATTGTTAGTTTAAGATTTATAGCCAATATGTTTGAACTGCAGAAGAGAGGGAGGTCATTCTAGTTTTTCTGCCATTGTCATGTCTACAAAAATGTTTTTGTAATAACACAAATGCCACTGGGGTCACCAGAATTTTTCAAAATCTACACATAGTGGCACTAAATGTATAAAAGCCCGGCTGAGCTGAGTCCCGCTCCCCCTGTGATCCGAGGTCGCAGACAGACTTCAGTGAGCAGGAGGCCCACTAGCTCCATTGCTAACAAAGCTAACAGTCGCTATAGCTACAAGCAAAGATTACGCAGCTCAAGATAACTAAATTACAGCAGACAGTATGGTGAGCCGCAGTTGGCAGTTACTCCGGTGGTATGCTGCCCCCTATATTTTTGGAAGTACCTTAAAATTCTGGCTAGATTTTAAAAATTACACCTTTAAGAATAAAGTTGGGCATTCCGTTCAAAGATTGTTGTTGTTTTCAAAAGCAGCGGCATGTGGTTCCGTCCAGAAGCTCTCATGTGTTAATGTGAATTAGGGTGGTGCTGAAAAAGAGCTCAGAATGCCTCCCCTGAATAAATAAAAGTAAAAAAAACCTAATGTTTCCCAGAGGCCACTGGGTGCTTTTGAGCTGTCAGTACACTGCAGATATGCGATATACGCCAAAAGCCATTCCTTGTCCTCTGATAGGCTACTGACCTGCTGTGATGTCATGAAGGCTTGTTTATAAAAAGGGTGACAGACTCAGCTGCTTCAAAAGGGCAAGTGTGGTTGAGGGCTGAAAGAGTGTGTTTCCACATGAGCGTGTACTGACAAGGGAGAGAACAGTGAGGCAGAGAGTGTGTGTGTGCGCGTGTCACACACAAGACCAGACATTCATAACGCAGCAGAAGAAGAAGAGACACTAAAAAGCTGCTGACAAACACATTATAATGATACTTTGTGTTGTGGATGTAAAAGCGTCTGGATTATCAAATCACCGGATTGTAAAGGAGAGTACAGAGCCTGGAGGTAGGAACTGGAAGTGTAAGTCGCTTACGCACATATGCTTCATGCATTCACTATGTTCTTGTGAGTGCATGCATGTACATTTTAAACATATCTACTCATTATGACATCATGGTTATTTTAAGAGCCAATTTTTCATTTGTCACACATTTCAGAATTATTAAAGCATTAAAATGATTTGGTGGTAAAAGAGTTCAAATGTTCATTAAATTTTAACAGTGTGTTAACGTAAATGTACATCCACGTTGAAGTTGAAGTTTAAGCTACAACTAAGATCTGATAAAAAAAACTTTGAGCCTTTTCTATCATGTGATCAGAGTAGATTTTGCAAATGCATCTACTGCGCTTGTGTTGAAGCTGAAATAGCACTCTGATTCTCTTTTTTTATATTCTAAAAGCTGTCTTTGACAAAACCTAATTTAGCAGGAATAAGTCAGATTTTTCCACTGTGAGGGTGTTACCTAAATTCAGTGAATCCAAACCAGCTTTCATCTTTAACAAATATGGTTTACTTTCTCAGGATATTACAATGTTTTATGACTCAGTTAATAGCGCATGTGAGCTTTTCACAAAGTGTACAAAGACATCTCGCTTTCCACAGAGTTTGGTCGGCTGTCATTAGTTTATTCTACTAAGCACTGCATAAGCTGGGTGTTCTGTGTGTGTATTTTTGTGTTTGCACCGTATGTTTGTGCATGCACTATTGTGTGCATTTTTTGTGTGTTTGAGTGCTCAGAATAAGTACCACTAAGTCGTCTCTGCCTAAATATCGGGACATTAATGTCTTAGTAAATCTTTTGTGTTTTATTATTGGCCTCAGAGGGCTGGTCAAGTTTCTTTGTGTGTGTGTGTGTGTGTGTGTGTGTGTGTGTGTGTGTGTGTGTGTGTGTGTGTGTGTGTGTGTGTGTG
>JBBPCS010004894.1:0-10932 GCA_037974645.1 Hollardia meadi | reverse complement strand
GTTGTTTTGTAGTCCACAAAAGCCTTGTAAATGCTATTGTTCCCGACGAATGGGATATAATCGCAAATATAGTAACGGCACTCGTTCATTATGGTTTGTGAAAGCAAGTAACTATGATATCTCCATGTGATCATATGGCGATGTGATCTCCATACCAAGCTGACTGGCTTCCTCTGTAATATTTGCCATGCACCGCCACTGAGCAGGCGCGGTTGGTTCGCGAGCGTAGTTGGTTGGGTGCAACCTGAAACCTCACCGCTAGATGGTGCTATAAATTACACAAGGCACGTTTAAATTAAAAGAACACTTTCATTAGAATGTCATTCTTAAGGAGATGCTAGAGAGGAAATCAAAAACCATGTTCCTGCAAGTTTGGCGATTGTCAGATAACATATGTCATAACGAGCAGGTGTCTGTTAGAATCAGGATGCTTTGCCACCGTTCTCAATCTGGACCCCGGTGGATCCCATCGGCCAATCAGATGCAAGTCAAGCGGAGGCTCAAAGGCTTCTCACCTGTCACTCAACCCATGAATACAGAGCTGACGAGAAAACGGATTCTCAACAGGATATCATGCAGTTCACTCAGATTATTTCTGTTTTGAGCCGCCTTTAACAAACACCGTTTCCCACGCAGCCCACTCGCCAGAATAAAATGTTGGCATTGCACAGCAAATCACAGATGTTACATTTTTACGTTTCATACGGATCATATCAACATTTCTGAAGTGACGTACTTCACATTATTATGTATATGACACCGAGACGGTGCCGAGCAGCAGACCACTGTCCGAGACCCACCAACAACTGGATATTTTTATCAACACGTCAGGACTTTTTCAGCCGTGTTTGTAGTTTTTTTTAACTAGACGGGACTTTCCAGTCGTGTTTGTTTGACAAACCCAGGTATTTTAAGTAAAAACATGATCTTTTTCTAACCCTAACCAAGTGCTTTTTTAAAAAACTATAACCATAGCATTGTCATAGCATGAAATTGAAAAATTAAAACATTGAAAACTATAAAGTTTCAACGTACCAACTATGTTTGAAAAGCTAAATGCAACATACGGAACATAAAAATGTAAAATATCCGTAGTTTGCATAAAATGTACAATACCAACATTGACTGTGGCGCCTGGGTTGTCCCACAAGCCAAAGACTGTCATGAGTTTAACATCATTACCTCGACAGAAACGTCCAGTCGGGTGGCATCGGCTGGTGCAGACATGGCTGTCATGGAGCAGGACGAGAAGAGACAGCAGAGAGATCAACGATAAAAACCTAAAACATGACATTAAAAGTGTTGGTAGATGTTAAAAACAAGGAAGAAACCAACAGCTGCAATGACCAGAAGTTATTGAGCTTTTACATGTGGACAGAACATGGACATAAACCCCAAGAACACGCTTCATTTTCAGATTAAAGATATTAGAAGCTATTGGAACAGCAACATCGCAGGAAATGACATCAGGCCTCGGCTCGCCATCAAAATAAAAACAACTCTGATTTTCTGTTTCTATTTTGCAATCCAACAATCCAAGGGAGGAAAATCTTAATTTTACATTTATCTGCTGAATAAAAAACACAGCTCGGACACCTGATAGATATAACATGTCAACTTTTCCAATTTCACAAGCACTGCCTGAATGCACCAGTAAACAAGTGACTGGCTTACAGTGGATGCTGAAGAATATACTGGTTGTGTCTCAAACTGCACAGCTGATCTGTACGTTGAAATGAATCCGCTGTGAGTCTTTTGATGGCCACAAGATAATCAAAAATATTGGATTAAAGTTGATGAATTGTTTTTTCCTGTGTCTCTTCTCCTTCCTTTCCTCGCTTCCTATTTGCTCTCTACGTTGCTGCCTGAGGAGCAACAACATGACACGCAAATTAGTACAAAAAACACAATTGTCTTTGGGACCCCGCTCCTCTCTCTGCACACTGGGGGCCATCGCTGAAAAATTTTCGAAGATCACTTACCAGAAAAACAAAAGGGGGAAAGAAGACTGTAGAGCGGGCAGGCCACAGCCCCGAGGATTATTCTCCTAGTGTTACATGGATTAGCAGCAGCCCAACCTTTGACTCCTGTTAGGGACGACTTGACTTATGGCTCTGTTCAGGCAGAGATGGGCCCCGATCATTACTATATGTACACATGATTCTGTTGAGACTGTCAGAACAGGAAAATAAACTATAGGTGCTCGTGGCGTCTGTATGGGCCCTATAGCAGCCACACCTGACGCCATATAGACAGATACATCAGCAGACGCACATTGTTGTTAGGAAGGTTTGTTCAGGAGTTTAGGCACTACGTGGATGTCCGGTGAAAACTATACATCCCCAAAATGTTTTAAATTTATGGATTGTTCTGAAAATATTATCATTTTCACTCTTTACTGTGTGTACGGATTAAACAAACAACATATAACTTGTTAATAGGAGGGCTTTGGACGGAGCTAGGCTAGCTGTTTCCCTCTGCTTCAGCTCCTTGTGCTAAGCTAAGCTAACCACATCCTGACTCCAGTTAGATGTTTAAATGGAAGTTTAAACTTAGACACTCAGAAAACAGTGAAAACTGAGCACAATTTAATCTATAATGTTAATTGTGTGATGAATATTGTGTATATTATAAGAGCCGTTTCTTCAATAACATTAAACCGTTAACCAGCGTTGTTAACATTAGTAACAGATGCTCTTTTTTTTAAAATAAAGCAACATTTGACTAGGAAGACTTTTAGTGCCAACGATGTCAATGTGTAATTTAAATGTGTGCAGTAGCGGCTACGACTAAACTTAAAGCCACTGGGGCTGCGGCTAATAACTGACGTGGTCGCCGTAGCAACGCAGAAGTTCGACTTTTTGTCTTTGATGGAATATTTATCGTTCACCATTCGCGTTCTTCAACGTGTTACATGTAGGATTCCATAAGTATTGTCCATAAATCTCCATACAGCCAAACATTTCACCAACACAACAACGCAGCGTTAGCCTAGCGTAGCCTCCGTCCAGCAACACATGTCCCCTGAGTCAAAAGTTCCTGCCTTTATTGTTGGTGACCCAAAGCACAAAGGTGACACATACTGGTCCAACATATACTTAGCTCTAGAAATGGCTCCTACAGGTACATTAACAGAATAATAGTAATTAGTTCAATAATCGATTGGTATTTGTGGTGCTAACTTTTTAGAAAAGCGAAAGTGATGTGGGAGAAAACCCTGTGCCACTAAAAGCTCCAAAGCGTGCGGTGAGGAAAATATGACCCTGATTTGTGTTCATAATGGCAGGAAGTGATGCTGAGCTGAAAACGGCGTGTTAAATGTGGTGAGATCCTGTTCGTAAACTTTTGTTTTTGGTCATGTTATGTTTTTTTGGTCATTTATTTGGAAAGACAATCAGAAGTGGGCCTTAAATTCTGAAAGGTTGAGAACCTCTGGTTTAAACAACAAGTCGACTAATCGATTGGGATCAATCTTCTCATCTCACTCCTGAAAACACAGTATGGAGAACTCTTTATTTAAATGATTTAAATGCCATATGTTGAAATCTAAATAAATTCTCAGCCAAATTAATACTTCCTGGATCCGTTCAACACGGTTCTGGTCTCTCACTCATCAAAGTTTTTTTCTGATCTTTATTTCTTTTTGTATCTGCTCCTTCGTGTTTTCAGTCTACACAAGTGGAGTAAGAATAGCACACAGAAATGATGCTCATCTCATGTGTGTGTGTGTGTGTGTGTGTTGAGCTCTTGTGTTAAGTCCCTACAGATCTCTCAAATACCCATGCACATGTGTATAGAAACAATTTACAAAGCCCTGTGTAATCTTCCTTTTTACTGCGCTCTTAGTTTCATCTGCAGGGGATTACTGTACCACTTTTTTTTTGTGTGGATCGGCAAAAGGGGGAGGGACATACAAAATGGCGGAAAAAGGAAAACAAATTGTAGCGTAATCTCTGCAGAGAAAGGAACGGCTGAGCGAGGGAGTCCCCCAGACCCTCCATCTTTTTTGCGGGCCAGAAAATCCCATAATCCTCCATGTTTGATGTCTCAAAGCTAATGGTGTTTATTAGGACAGCCCAAAAGGTGCTTTGTCCGCCGCGCGGTTGCCGTTGAGGTTTTGAATGACATTGCAGAGAGAGAGCTGGTAACTTTAGCTTAATCTGGGCTTATCCGGCCCCGATGCATGCACAGGTGTGTGGCCCTTAAGCCCAGAGGAGGCCGGGCTCTCCTGTGCGAGCCAAAGATCAATCCTGCTCCAGGGGCCGAAGACGTCCAGGGGAACACACACTGCACCTTCAGCCCCCTCGTGAACCGAACTGCCTATTATCACATTTTAATTAAATGTACGCCCCCCCACCTCTGTCTGCTCAGTAAGATATGGGACGACCTTTTCCTGCTGAATCAGTTTACATTTCATGAAGCGAGTCACGCAGGTTGAATTGCATATTCATCTGGGGGATTTTTGTTTCGTCCTCTGTGTTCAACCCAAAGCCTTCAGCTTTGTGCTTTGGCCCTAAATGTTGATAGTTTATATAAAGTATATCTGTAGCTGTTTTCTCTTATGAATCAGAACTTAGCCCAGAGTTGTCCTTTCACACATGGAGCACACAACAGGAGTGTCGATGCATTCTCACTGACTAGAAACACTTGGTTTAGGCGAGGGGTGGCATCTAGAGGGTGCAGGAGGAGGACTCATCCGTAATGACTGTTTTAGCGTTAATATCAATACTACATGTCAGGCAGCATGGTCGCCTCTCATCAAGAAGGTCCTGGGTTCCATCCCCGGCCGGGACAGGGCCTTTCTGTGTGGAGTTTGGATGTTCTTCCCGTGTCTGCATGTCTTCCCTACGGGTGCTCCGGCTTCCTCGCACAGTTTGTTAAAAATGTTTATTTGTACAGGGAAAAAAAGTAATTGCACCAGAGTTACCTAACAGCTAATTTGCATCTGTTGTCCCCGGGCAGGTAGATACAAACAACTACAGAACAGAACAACAAAACCATTACATAAAACAACACAATACATAAAAGTCCACCGATGTGAGATAAAAAAAAATGTAATCAATACCTCTTTAAAAAAAATGTCCACACAAGCACTGTTCTAAAAAACAAAACTTCATGAAAATGCAAGAAACACTGTCAAGTGCTGTCAAGAGCATGACAAACCAACAGGCAGCGATATAACCGTAACCGTAAAGCTATGATGGCCAATCAGAAGCCTGGAAAAAGTTATTATCAGTTCCTGTTCCGGGAGGCTAACAACAATGGCGCATCAACGAAAGGGGGAAAGGTTCCGGTGAATAGCCAACAGGGATGTTCTGATTTATATATTCAGGACCGTGTATGTATGTGTAAGCATGTAAAAAGTCCAGTTAGCAACGTTAACACCAGCACTAGTTTGAATACATCCGCCATTGCAAAAAAACTCTCATAAACAAAATGGATAATGTCGCACTTTGATGTCAAACAACGGAGAAACCTTGATGCACAGCGTGACGTTACAAGACAAAAACTCTGTTTTCCCTTTAACACTGAAAACTGAGTTTCTGAAAATCTTCACCCTGGACTGAGTTCGTTTTCAGTGACCTAAAACGTAGTTTGCGTGTGGACGAAAGGTCAAAACACATAGAAAAAGCTAGGTTTTTAAAAAATATCCGTGTACGTTTGGACGAGACCCAAATTGGTGTGAATGAGAGTGTGCACGGTTGTTTGTCTCTATGTGTTTCTCTATGTATCTGTCTCTATAGGATAGGCTCCAGCCCCTCCGCGACCCTGCAAAGGATTATATGATGCGGTGATAGATAATGGATGGACATTTGGGTTCATACAGCTCGACTGGGTAATGTTGGGAAAAGCTTATTATGGAACTTCTCACTTAATTTTAGTTTTCCAAGTGCTGTCATCAACGGGCACGGACCAAAATGCCTCTGGACGAATCAGACAGACCTACAACCAGACAGAGCAACGAAATGTGTGGCATTGCGCTGAGCGACACGTGCAAGTTTAGTCGGAGTTCGGTCCGTTTTCAAGCTGGAAAAAGGTGGCAGCCTGGTCGCAAACTCAAATCATAGCTAACATATTAGATAGAAGGTTGTGATTGACCGCTTGGTGTTTACATCTCTATCACAGAAACTTCAGAATGAGAACAGGCATGAGCAGACAAACGGACCCGGGCTTTTAGTCGTTGGCGAGAGCTTCGTGTCATAAAAGGCTGCAAGGCAGATGCTGACCTGGACTTCTTGCTGTTGAACTAGTAGGTAATATTAGCTAGCTTGCTATGTCTAGTGTTGTTGCACTTGCTTGATGTTTGGCTGTGTTAGCAAAGTTGTCTACTCACCTGTTTTTTTTTGTTTTTTATCATAAGGCAGGCAAACTTTCTAGTCTCCTAAAGAGGCGGGGCAGTGACGAAACCCACGTGACACAGATACAGGAAGTAACTCGTCAGTGAAGCTTCTCGGTTCCTCAACTGTCTCTGGTTATATCCAGGTATTGGCAGTGTCTGGTTCAGCTTATGTTAGCTTTGCATGCTACTGTTGCGAAACACAACAAACCTTGACTGCTGCACGGCAAATAATGTGCGAGCATTGAATGTTAATTTCAACATGACATTGTTATGATGCCACAGAGTTTTGTTGTTTGCACGTACGTTACCGGATTTGTGCACCGAGAAACTGTGGTGGGTGCCAAATCGTGCAAAATACCAATTTTAACGTAATGTTCTTTTACTATAAAATTTTTATATCTTTCAACGTGAACATGAGATATAAAATAAGATTCGACACAACCTCAGATGCAGTAGATTTTCTGCTCAGAGCTGCTGGAAACCCAAAAGTACACAAATTATTATTATTGTTTTGTTGTTGTTTTTTGACGGATTTTAGAAACAAAAATCACCTCCTTTATACCTACGCTATGTTTACGACCAACATATCGGTGACATTGCTGCTGCTTCTGAATGGTGAAAGCCTTCTGACCAAGGACTGCTGACTGTCTTATTGGATTTGGAAGCCACTCCTTCAATAAAAAGAATGAATTTCCCATAATTCAATAACAGAAATCAAGGCCAGCGGCCCAGTGATCCATAAACACTACGATGATGAGGTCATCTTCCTCCGCACGCCAGCACATGATGCAATATCAGCTTCAGAGTGGCGGCAGTATGAGTGTTTGATTTTCAGAGTTACATACGGCGTGTTGGAGTACTGTGATATTTTTGAGGGCGAGGAAGATCAAACACATCCAGTGGACCAACAGTTTTTTTTAATCTTTATTTTGTCCAAGAGATGTTTTCCACACCTTTGGCCGTCCCAGACATTCTCACCAAAACCCTTCATGATGTGTCCAAACCCTGCATTTCTTCAATTGCTACCATCATCCTTCAAATAACACGCTTCATGGTTTTATTTTCCTGCAGGGGGGTATTCTGCCCCCTCAGCCTCGCGGTCACAATCCCTGTGGATTCACACCACCCTCGTTTTCTTTTTCTTTTCCCACAGAAGGAGCCGTTTGCATAGACTGAAACCCCACACATCACTTCCTGTCAGGTAGAGAAACGTATCGGCATCAGACATGTTTCACTGTTGATGTTTAAACTGCCTCTCTGTCTCACCTTTCGCCTTCGTGACTCAAAGCTTCTTTGCACCATTTTTGGGCAAAGCAGGATGAATTCCCATCCAGATCGAAACATGTGTGCGAGGACGACCAACAGGGGGCGTCAGCCGGCAGCTTAACGTGTATCTCCTCTCACATGAAACACAGAAACAGTGCTGCTCGTGCTCATGCTGCTTGTGATTTTCTGTGGCATTTGGGCAGAGTCAAGCCATGAACATACACCAAGACATAGATTTGACTCTACACAGTAACATTACACACATATTCAGAGTGCAAAGTAGAATAAAAAGGACCAAACACAAGCAAACTTTTGTGAAACACGACACAGAAGTCTGATGAGTATCAAGGGTACTTTTAGATTGTCTGCGACTTATTTGACACTGCGTTACAAATGTAGTCACTTAATACAAATTACATGGCAATCTTTGTAATTAGTGATGTAATCCATTGGATTATAAAAATATGTAATCTTATCTGAATACTTTTGGATTACTTCAAACTCGCTGAAAAGATTGCAACTTATACTAAAAACTGGACGCAGACACAAAACTTTTTCCTCTTTAAACATCTCAAAATATTTTCAATGCAAGTTCAGCGTTTGCAGTTGGTCATATCAACCCTAGTTTTTGTATGGATAGATATAGATATAGATAACTATAGACATAAAGGATTGGTTATCAAGAAAAAAACAGTCTCATCATTTAAAAAATGCCATATTTTAACCTTTTACAATTTAAATAAATCTGCTCCACTTGGAGACAAAGGTACATTTTTGCATTTGTTATGTTATTACACAGTTATGCATGTTGGTACATGAATTGTGGCAATACGGTATCAAAAACTGAAAATTTGAAAGTTGTAAATTAGTATTTTAGCGCCAATTGCTGAAATAAAAAAACAGTGTCTCAGAATAAGATTTGGTTACCATGTGTCCATTTGGAGTCTCAGAAATGATCTTTTTTGGATCTTTGCATGAAAAAATTCCTCAAATTTGGAGCAGGTGTTCGTTCATAGTGTGTTTACAACCCCAAGCTGTCCTTTACCTCCAAAGATAAAGCTGCAGGCAGGTTTGTTGTTGTTTTGTTTACTGAAAAACTATTTTTAATCTTTTTTAGGTGGACAAAAATCTTGACTTTTTACTTACTTCAAAGGCCTGCTGCTATTTTTCTGCATAAACTAGAGTGTTTCCGACACTTTGACAATGAACTGTAAGGAGTTTTCTTTCTGGCAGGACCTCATTCATGCATATAGTCCGAGTAGTTCTGAAGCTGCAGCCATTTTAATTTGGGGGAGGTGGAAGAGAATTATAGCTACTTATTTTTTTGTCATTTGATTACATGTAATCTGTTTCTACCTAACCCTGTTTAGAGAGAAACACGTGAACTATATATAACCCTCACCCCAACCACCATCTGTGCCGAACATTAACCAAGTGTTCAAGTTCCCCAACCCTAACCATACATCGATCACATTTTATCAGCTATAACTACATTCTCAGGGTTCTTCCTGGCTCAGAATGGACGTTTTGGGGGGTGTCGACGCAAGACAGTAAGCATGAAAGATTTATCAGGAAAAAGGTTTTCTGCTTGTTCAACAAATTGTTTAAAACACATTCGGAGAGGATTTGAACCCTCTATCTTTGTTCTCAATTATCATTCACCGCTTTGCTGCTAATTCTTTTTCATTCTTCTGTTTGGACAGACCAGAAGCGCCGGCATCGGACGACAATAAAAATGCCTCAGAAAAGAATAAAATGCAGTTCCTGTTCTGAAGAGTCTGATGTTGTGCACATGTGTATGATCTCTGCTGAAGCTTGAAGTGTATTACTCATGTTATGGGGACACATTGTGGGGACTTGCATTCCTTAACGTAAATCATTCAATTTGAGGGTGAAGACTTGGTTTAGGGTTATGTTAAGGTTAGGGTTAGTCTGCAGGAAATTAATGTAAGTCTATGAAATGTCCTCAAAAGTGCTGGAAACCCGACTGTGTGTGTTTCCTTCAAGAAGAGCAGCATCGTCGCTGTTTGTCCGTCATTACGAGATTACGCTCTCGGCGTCTCGTTCTCAGACCGGCTGATTCGGCCTCTAATCCGGCACTCGATAAGGCTTCAAAGCAACACGTCATTAACGATGCCTTTGATTATTCACGGCTACGAGCAAATGACCCTTTATTATGAGACTCATTACTCTATTCAACATTTTGCCGTTTAGACTAAGCATGCCTGCAGTGCTCCGCTGTTCTATTACAGACGACGTAAAGATTACGACCACTTCTGCCTCCCGGTGAGCGAGATGTGAGCGTCTAATCTGAGTCAACACACTGGAGTGATGTTCAGCCACAGGAATAACACCTGAGAGAAGGTTTAATACTGCTGTTTAGGTGCAGAGGTGATACAACGAGCTAATCTCAGGAAACAGTGTGCTCCTACTGTAAGTGTTCTGGCTTTTATACAGAGGTGACACGTTTTCTAATCGTAGGTTTTCTGGTAGTGGAGGTAAGTATTTAAAGGGCCATGCCAGTGTATTTGAAAGTTTTAGCTCCTTTGATCGTGTATACTTGTATATACTGCATACAAGCTTGGTCTCACCAAACGGTGTATGGATGAAACGCCAATGTCTTAAGTCTTTGTGCTATCAAAACACACTTTCTGCTTTTCGCCTCTCATTTAACGTCGTCCACTTTAAGCTTTTCTCATGTAACTTTAGGCGTAGAGGAAGAAATGTCAGGTGACGTAGTGAAAAGAGTGAAAAAGTTCCTGCATCTAAAACTCATAAAATGCTAACTTTTTCATGCGAGTCAAATTTTCTATGAGTTTGTTTTTATCATCAGCAAAAAAAGCAAAAATCAAACACTCACTACCAACTAAAGACATAATATAATAACTCCCACACTTATTTAGAGCTTCGTTTTAATATCAATATCTATTATTTCTACGCTTTTTAAAGCTTCTTATTCTATACTATTCATGTTATTATTATTTTGTATACATTTCACCTCATAATATCACTTTTTACTGTCAATGTAATCATATTTTTACTGCTTCATCTCATTTGGTATGAAGTACACGTTCCGCAGTTAAAGTGTTGGTGTTGACCAGAAACAAATGGTTTTTTTGTTTCCGTCTTCTTCACAGCCCCTGGTTTGTTTTCTGACTGCTTTCTTAGTGTTAGCAACATGGCTACTGCTAGCAGCCAGGCTACTGTCCAAAGCTAAAGCAGCTGTCAGAATCCCAGTGTGATGTAGAGACTCTGGTCTCAGTGCTGTGATAAAGGCAGAGGAAACACCCGGTTGTATTAATAAGTAGGCAGGTCTTGTTACTTAC
>JBBPCS010004893.1:0-10933 GCA_037974645.1 Hollardia meadi | reverse complement strand
CTGCTCCCCGTGTCCAGTCGGCGGTCCGGCCGATCCCTGCTCCCCGTGTCCAGTCGGCGGTCCGGCCGACCCCTGCTTCCGGTTCTCCGTCGGCGGCCCGGCCGACCCCTGCCTCCGGTTCTCCGTCGGCGGCCTGGCCGACCCCTGCCTCCGGTTCCCCGTCGGCGGCCCGGCCGACTCCTGCCTCCGGTTCCCCGTCGGCGGCCCGGCCGACTCCTGCCTCTGCTGCGCTGCATCAGTCTCCTAAGCCCGCGCTGTGGCCTTCTTGGGTCCTGCTGGCTCCCGGCCTCCGCCGCCGTCCTCCTGCGCGGCCCCCGGAGGGGTTCCGCCTCCTGCGCCGGCCTCCTGCGAAGCCCCCGGAGGGGTTCCGCCTCCTGCGCCGGCCTCCTGCGAAGCCCCCGGAGGGGTTCTGCCTCCTGCCAGGCCCCCGGAGGGGTTCCGCCTTCGTCGCGGTTGCTTTGCCTTTTTCCTGCAGCCAGGCTGTTCGTCTGGCGTCTCTGGTTCCTCCTCGTGGCCCTTGAAGGGGGGGTACTGTCATGGTTTCGGGTTTTGTTTATTTTCCTTGTGTTTTATTCTAGTTTATTTCCTGTTGTATGTTGTGTGGTCCCTTCCTCTTGTATCTTGCCCTGATGGTTTTCACCTGTGTAGCTCCTCTCAGGTGTGTTCCCACAGGGCCTGAAATCTGCAGTCATCAAGCCACTCTTAAAAAAGAACTCGATCTCGACAAATCAGTATTGCACAAAATCTCATCTCAAACCTCCCCTTTTTAGGTAAAATTATTGAAAAAGGGTTTTGATGTCTTCCAGTCAGGATTTTGACCACAGCACTGAGACAGCCCTCGTTAAGGTGTTCAGTGACATCCACTTAAATGCAGACAGTGGCAGAATTTCAGTCCTTGTATTACTGGATCTGAGTGCTGCATTTGACACAGTGGACCACCACATATTGCTAGACAGACTGAAAAACTGGGTGAGACTTTCTGGCACAGTACAAAACTGGTTTGATTCCTACTTGAAGGACAGGGACTACTTTGTGTCCATAGGTAATTACACATCTGAGCAGACAAATATGACATGCGGAGTTCCCCAAGGTTCCATTCTGGGGCCTCTTCTGTTCAACATCTACATGCACCCACTAGCCCAGATCTTGGAAAACAACAAAATATGTTACCATAATTATGCAGATGACACACATATGTACATTACAATATCACCAGGGAACTATAATCTCATACATCGAGGATTTTAGGACTCATGTCTCAGCAGGATCTGGAAAAACTTGTCCATGTGTTTATCTTTAGTCGACTCCACTACTGTAACGGTGTGTTCACAGGTCTCTGTAAAAAATCGATCAGACAGCTGCAGCTGTATGAGAACGCTGCTGCTCAAGTCCTCACTAAGACCAAGAAAGTGGAACATATCACTACAGTTGTCAGATCTTTACACTGGCTTCCTGTCTGTCAAAGAATTGATTTCAAAATGCTGCTGTTGGTTTATAAAGCACTGAATGGTTTAGGGCCAAAATACATTTGTGATCTGTTGCTACCTTATGAACCATCCAGACCACTCAGGTCGTCGGCACAGGTCTGCTTTCTGTCCCCAGAGTCAGAACTAAACATGGAGAGGCAGCGTTTAGTTTTTATGCTCCACATATCTGGAACAAACTCCCAGAGAGCTGCAGGTCTGCTGCAACTTGCAGTTCTTTTAAATCCAATCTGTAGACTTTTCTGTTTGCCACTGCCTTTTATTAAATCAAAGTATTGCCCATTTCCTACACTGCACTGTATATTTTACTCTTGTATTTCTTATATCTTTATGTTATTTTATGTATTTATTTTTTTATCTTCAATTTTAACCTTTCTTAATTTCTATCTAAATGGGTTTTTTTTTGGTCTTATGTTGCTTTTGCACTGTGTCTTGATGCCTTTTATGTTTTATGTAAAGCACTTTGAATTGCCTTGTTGAAATGTGTTATACAAATAAACCTGCCTTGCCTTGCCTTGTCTTAATCATTGTGGATTTAGAGAATCTTTTTTTGTTGTTGCCTTTTTTGATTGATTTTTTGATTAATTACCTGGAGCTTACCACTTTACCTAATGCAACAAATGGGCTATGTTCCCTGTCTCTTTTTCTCTTTCCCCGTTGAAGACAACATATGTTACAAACACAGAACATCAATGCAGCCAGATGGAAAGAGAGGGAGCAAGATTTATTAATAAATTGCAGTCGAAAATTCCCACACCTGAATCTGACCTGAGACTGAAGCTTTACACAACAACAAGCCTGACCTGGATCAGCTTGGGTCAAATATCAAAACTTTATGGCAAAAAGTAGCTACAACCCCAATTCCAAAAAAGTTAGGACTTTATGTAAAAGGTCAATAACAACAGAATGCAATGATTTGCAAAATGTAATTGAATACAGTATAAAGAGAAGATATTTAATGTTCAACCTGACACAACTTTGTTGAACCTGACACAACTTTGTTGTTGTTTTTTATACATATATGTTCATTCTTCATGCCTGCAATGTGTTTTAAAAAATTGGGACAGGAGCATGTTTACCATTGTGTTACATCATCTTTTCTTTTAACAACATCCAGTAAGCATTTGGCAAGAGAGGATACTAATTGTTGAAGTTTTGAAAGTGGAATTCTGTCCCATTCTTGCTTGATATATGACTTCAGTTGCTCAACAGTCTGAGGTTTCCATTGTCGTATTTTGTGCTTCATAATGTATTACACATTTTCAATGGGGGACAGGTCTAGACTGCAGGCAGGTCAGTCCAGTACCCACACTCTATTTACTTCGAAGCTATGCTGTTGTAAGGCACGCAGAATGTGGCTTGGCATTGGGAACTCTTAATATGCGGTCCAAAGAGGTGTTGATGCAAGTGAAGGCCATCATTAGGCTTAAAAAACTAAATAAACCTATCAGAGAGATAACAAAAACATTGGAAGTGGCCAAATCAACAATTCGGCACATTCTTAAAAAGAAGGAACCCACTGGCAAGGTCCACAACACCAAAGGCCTGGAAGACCATGGGTTCCAGACTTCAGGGTGTCATTGACTGCAAAGGATTTTCACCCAAATATTAAAAACAATCCTTATATTTATAATTATGTTAGTTTGTCCATGTGAATTCAAACCAGGCTTGTTTCTCCACTGAATAGAATCATTGTTTTTGACAAATAAAAGAGATACTCAAAAAGCAGAAACATTTTTATAGGAGTTCTGCAAATCCCCACCCCTTTTTTCATTCAGGAGAGCACCCACAATTAAAAACATTGTCATGTACAAAAATATGACCAAAAACAAGACCATATGGCTGATAACAACTGTCATGTATACAGTAGATGTGGTAATTGTTCCTGCTGCAACAACACAAGAAATACGAAATCGTTCAATCATCCCAACACTGGGAGGAAAATTCCTATTTGGGAATTAATAAACTATAAGTCAACTCATGTGATGTTATTATGTCTCTGTAGTCTAGCACATGTTGAAAAAAACCAAACGACCCCTCAAACAACGGATCTCGGAGCACAAAACTGCTAATCGTACACACAATATAGACAATGCAATTGCAAAACATTATGCTGAAGCAAATCACGGTTCATCCTCTTCATTAAAATTCTGTGGAATTGAGAGAGTCATGATGCCCACAAGAGGAGGTGATATCCTAAAGAAACCAGCCCAACGCGAAATGTTTTGGATTTACACACTTAACACTATAACACCAAATGGACTTAAGCTTAAAATGTTTGTAATCTAAGTTATACTGCCATCTAGTGTATGGTCCTAATAGTGAATCAATGACTGCCAGAAACAGTGATTTGTCCAGAGAAATATACCATACAGTACATTGTTAATTTGTCCTTGTATCTAGAACCAGGACATAAGAAAGATGATTGGTTCCTGAATAATTGTATATTTAAACACTTTGAAGAAGGCTCTGTGCTGAAACACATAAGCTTTTATAATTTTTGATATGAGTGAAATAAACAAGTGAGTATTTTGTCCTCCTTGACTTTGAAATTTGAGATGTGCTGCCCTTTCATGCCCTTAGCACTCCACTGAAGCGCAGCCTCCTTTTTTCTTCACTCTTATATGTGCATATGATGGAAGCTGTGTCCGAAGCTGACTGATATTTCCATCACCTGTAACTCTGGTCTGTCCTCCGTGAGTCTGCACTATCACTTCATTCTCCATTAGGAGAGCAACACACATGAATTTACATGAAGTAAAAGAATTGTTTTTAATATAAGTCACAGGTTTACTCCTCTAACTGACCTGAAATCGGGTATGAAAAACCAGAAAACCACTACACACACACAGCAGCTGACAGAAAGAGGTCATATGATAAAGATATTAGGTGAATAAAAGTTATAAAAATGGAAGCTATGGAAAACGAGAATGCTGCGCTTACACGTTTTCTAAGGAGGCATTAATAACACCACCAAGCACATCATGTTAGAAAAACTAAGTACACTTAGCTGATAATTAGCCATATCACTGATCAGCCACTATCAGTAATCAACACTCAGATTAGGCTATTAAATTATTAATCAAATCAATAAGTAAACAGCAATGGACTTCAGACAACCTTATCATTCTTTGGCAGTTACCTAGTATTTCTGTAACGGTGACAACTTTATATATAGATTAGCAGTTTGAATTAAATGAAAGAATACTGCATTCTTTGGGGAAAATATTACTATGATTATTTTTTAAGAAATATGGAATATTAGAAATTCCCTCCGTGTCTGTAAAAACCCAAGAAACACAACAAAAGGGCGTCACACGTCGACAGTCTTCTTGTCAAATCAGCATCAATATAATCCATGAAGATAAACTGTATTTCGATAAAAACTTCAACTTCTACAAACTTGTTGGGGTTTGTCGTGTTACTTTAGTGGGAGAAGACAGTGGGAATGAGAGACGAACCGTTTCAGAAAATAAGATTTTTCACTGAAAAAATTCGTGGTTGGTGGATGAGATATACGCAGAATTAAACACTGACTCATAACACTATTGATTTACTGTCCATATCGTGTGTGTGACAGTATTTGAAGAGTTTTTCGGCAGTTACTAAAGTAAACCCGGTTTGCTGCTTCTCTTTGGTGCTTGAAAGAGTGCACCCACCTTCTGATAATATTAAATGTGTGTTATTTTATGGGAATATCAAGACAAGGAAGACTAACAGACAGCACGGACAGAGTTTGACCACCTTACTTTTGCCGTGAAAACACTGTGCTACATTGCGAACAGACTTGGATGTTTGTACATCCAACAAGCTATCTTTAGTCTACCTGTTCCCGTGCTTCAGCATCATCATGTTTTGCCTTCTTGCTGTGCAGTTTGAAAAACAACTTTGGCATTTCATTTGTAGCCTGTACCAACAGACTCAAAGTGACTGACATCAGTCCTAACCACACGGCACAGTGACTGAAAACCAACCACACAGATGTTCAGTAATGCAGTACCGTAGCAAGTGCATCTTAGTGTTAGTTTTCCAGCTGCAAGAGACAAAGGACAGGAAACTTAATAATTCATATATGAAACGGGCACAACTTTGCTATTTTCAAACATTTGATCCAAACTAGCTCAAATGTTTGGAAATAACAAAGTTGTATCATGATCAAAAAAGTGGAGGTGCTTCCACTCTGCTTTGCTCCCCCAAGTCTAATAATGGGGGTCCAGCTGCTCTGCTTGCTCCATTGCTCAGGCGCCTATGACTACATGAGCTTATCTCTGCCTCCAGACAACCTCTGCTTGTAGTGTTTGTTGAACTCTAGTGTGTGGCGTATGTGTAAGCATGCACACACACAGACATACAGAATTGTTTTCCTGATTGCAGCTCATCCAGCCGTCTTCCACTCTTTGTTTGCTAAAATCCACAGCAGCCTATATTCTGGAAGAGGCTTCACAGTTTTTTGGCAATCTGCAAAGTGGCCCCATTTAGGAAGTGGTATTCCACCACATCTTGTTCCATCCCAGTACCAATCGGAGATTTAGCTGAGCAGTGGCTAAAATAGTCTATTATAGTCTATCAGTGAGTCTGATGAGAAACAAAGTGGTAATCCTCCCTGACATTAGTGATTTGAGTAGGCTGAACATCATTCAACATTTACAGTGAGTGAGACCAAATTCTCATTTTACATATACTGTAAACCCTGAAGAAAATGTTTAACTTGAAGTAAAATACAAACTGTGTGAATAACCATACTCAGTCAAATCATTTAAATGTATGCAATTTGCAATTTGTAAGATATGGCCATAATTTTAGTTTAAAATGTTGAAAAAATTAACTAACATTATCAGAACAGAATTTGAAGAAACAGCAGTGTTGACGTTAAAAAAATTTCATCCTGTTGCCAGTAGGTGGCACAATGACTAATAAAGCTAGTTGGTATGCATATTTGTAGATGCCAGGACACTCATTGAACATGTGAAGTTTGGTATAGATTGGACCACACACACTCGAGTTGCAAACCATTTTGTGTTTCATTGCAATACATGGAAATGTACATCGAAATTTGCCACTTCGCCACAGACATACTGTTCAACAAATGCAAAAAAGCTTTGCAATTTAGCATCAGAAACGTCTTTGTGAATTTGAAGTCATTCTGATTAAATCTCTAGGAGGAGTTCATTAAAGTATGCCGCCTGGACATTGCTACAAAATTAGCATGAAATTCAAAATGGCAGACTTCCTGTTGGTTTCACGTTATGGCTCCAAGAGACTTTTTTGTAGATCTAGGTTAGATATACACGCCTACCATTGTTCATACATCTAAGTGAAACATGCTGCAATTTCTTTGAAATTTTATAGGGTGCGCTGTTGAGCCATTTGCCACACCAATTTATGACCCCTATATCATACAACAATTTTCAATTTACACTTTGGTGCAAGGTTTCCTGAGTATTTGAGCTAACTAAAGGCCTCAAAAGAGTATTTGAAAATTTGAAATTAGCTTGGGATATCCAAGATGGCTGACTTCCTGTTCAAAAAAATGTCATAAAAAACATACAAAAACTAAATTTCGGAATCATGCAATGATCCCACCAAACAACAATGGTAACAATCACAGATACTTTTGGGGTGGGGTGCGTTTGGGGCATTTTCGAAGGCCCTCGTTCAGTAGGGCAGAATAAAAATAATCTTTACAAGAACAATAGGTTCCTTACACCTCTGGTGCATGGACCAGCCCCTGCACCCTTGGTGCCCAGGTCCTAATAATAATCTTTATAAAAACAATAGCTTCCCTGCACCTAAACTCTCTGCACCCTCGGTGCATGTGAAGTTTGGGACAGGTTTGACCATGTAAAGTCGAGTTACAAACCATTTTTTGTTTCATGGTGAAACATGGACATTAACATAAAAATTTGCCACATCGCAATGGACGAAGCTTCACAATTTACCATCGCAAAGATCTTAAGATTACGCCGACTGAATTTGAAGTTGTTCGGATTAAATCTCTCGGAGGAATTTGTTAAAGTATGGCACCTGGAAATCTCAACAAATTGATACAAAATTCAAAATTTGCTGTCTTCATGTTAGGTTTACGATATTGCTTCAAGAAATTTTTTGTAGATCTAGGCATACACATGCGTACCAAGTTTCATACATACATACATACAGTTTCATACATCAGGTGAAACGTGCTGCAAGAGCTTTTTCGTTAAAAAGTTTACAATTTTTTAGGGGTCACTATTGAGCAATTTTGCAACACAAATTCTTCATACCCATGTAAGAGGAAGTTTCGCAGTATAAAACATGTGTGCAAGTCTGCCACAAGAAGCCCGTTTGACAAAAACTCACAATATTAACAATAATGCATAATCAAGGTCCTGGGGCTTTTCAGAGCAAATTTTAGGTTGATCTAGTGAATCACCGAGGAGAAGTACATGAAAGTATGAAAATATGTCAATTCCTGTTGCCAGTAGGTGGCGCTATGACTACAACTTAAAATTGTAATGTAGATTTGTTCAGGCCCGGATTGTCATCCTACATGCTTCGTCGAGATTGGACCATGGACAGTGGAGTTATAACAACTTCCTGTCTCATGTCGAAACGTCAAAATTTGCCACCCAGCCATGGCTAGAGGGTTCAACGAAAACTCAGGCTTTTGATAACTTTTGATCCTGAACTTGTGAAGATTTTCCTGACCAAATTTGAAGTTGATTGGATGAAATCTCTTGGAGGAGTTCCTTAAAATACAAGGTGTGTGAATCGGCAAAAATGGCCGCATAATTCAAAATGGCTGACTTCCTGTTGGGTTTAGGTCATTGCTCCAAGCGACATTTTTTGTAGATCTAGGTCTGATACACGTGTACCGAATTCCATGCATGTAGGTGAAAGTAGTCCCGGGGGTCTGTACTTCAGGGGGCGTGTGTGTGATTCATTTCGGAGGAGATTAATTCCTTCAATTACACACACGCACAGTCAGTGCTTCGGCCCTAAATATATGCAAGAATTGCAATTAATGCTAATAAAATTTAAAGCCCTCAAGGAAGGCTTGGATTATTAGAGAAAACAGGATTTTTTTTCATAATTGTATAGTTCTATGCTATTCTATTATTCTTTGCTTCTTTTTGGTCAGTAAAATCACTCTGGTTTGGTCTTTTTTCAATACTTTGACTTCATTTTTTCCTCTCAAGCACAAAAAGAGCTTTCGCAACAAGGGGTCCTCATAGAAAGAAGACAGGGTCAGATGCATCTGTTATGCTGCTGATGACTGAGGGATAAAATCATGGTGAAACATCCGGGTCAGTGGAGTTTATTAGATTTCCTGGAGCTGTCCATGGTGCTGAACAAAGATCAAGGCCAGCTGAATCCCGTCAGTAGGTCCATGCTGGACACACAGAAAAAGAAAGAAAATACCCAAGGATATTTCACTAAGATGCACTGTTTAGTTTTGTCTAGATTTTTCAGTATTATATGTGTCACACTTCTTTTCATTCTTTCTTTTGTCAACTTTGCAAATAAGTTTTAATTATTTATTTATTTTAATTAATTAAAATTTAATAATTAAAAATTCATTTATTTTATTATTTAATTTTGTTTAGTTGTGTGGGTTGCCATAAATGCACAAAATAAAGAGTTTAGTTGGTATGCGGGCTGATATGTTTGTGAAGAAATTGCTCATGGCTATTGGATTTTAGTTTGTGGGGTTTTGGAAAGGTTTGTAGCCAGCTGGGGACTGTTTCATGGTCAAACAGATACAGTTTGGAGGTCTCTGTGCTTCAGGCATGTCACTCTAATTTTTTTATTTTTTTATTTCAGGGATGGAGATTTTTAAAGAATAAATGAAATATTAGAGGTTAAGTGTCTTTTGTACACACACTTTTATGAATATTTAAACAAGGGAGCTGTTAGGTGGGCTGAATAGGGCTTACTGAATGTTTGGACTTTGTGTGGGAATTTTTTTGTTGTTTTGCTCTAGAACTAACAACATAGTATCTAATATCACAGAGTGAAGTCCAGTGAACATGATGTTACTGATTAGAAAAAGCTATCAGGATAAGAGCCACAAAGCCAGATGATTTGAGGCCATATGACTACTTATTCAATGTCCTCTCTTAGATGCCCTAGTTTCACTCTAAAGTCCAAAAACATGACCAGCTCAGGTGGACATCTAAATACCTAAAGGGATGATTGCGAATGTCTGCACATCTGTGTTAGCACTGTGATGGACTGGTGGCCTGTCCAAAGTGTCTCTCTGCATTTCACCAAATAGGCTTTAGCTGCCCAAGACCCTTAAGAAAAAGGACGAAATAGGTTGGTAGAGAGTATGAATAAATGAGGGGTGATGTGGTGAGAAGTTTCTCAATGAACTGGAGCTTTCACAGCCGAGTCTGAATGTGTTTCTGGCCAAGGTGCTGAAAATCATCATGGCCAGATGAGCTCTGCAGACATCTGTCTGTGGTGCTGAAATCCAGTGATGGGGTCTCAGCCATGCATGAGACATGCGGCAACAGATGTGGCCAGTCAAAAACTGCTACTTTAAGAACAACTAAAGCTCACAAATAAACTGTGTTTGAAAGTTTTAACTCTGCACAATAACTGTACAGCAAATACACTGTATGTATGCTAAAAATTTGCTGGCCATTATTGAATATGTACTATATGTTAAATTGATTACCACTATTTTAATAAGTGGATCATTTTTTAATTAGGTGACTTTCTGATTGCACATTTTCAGATTTGGTTTCATTTATTATATGCAGTGGTGAAATGTCACTAAGTACATTTACTCAAGTACTGTTCTTATGTACAAATTTAAAGGAACTTGTATTTGGAACTTGTGTTCTCTTTTCATGCCACTTTCTCCTTCTACTCCAATACATCTGAGAGAGAAATGTTCGACTTTATACTTCACAAATTTATCTGACAGCTTTAGTTACTGTCACAAATGTGCCAGAAACACTAGGGGGTAGGCAGAGAGATTAAGTAAATATAAATATATTTATTCAACAACAGTGAACTCACAGGTAGTTAAGGCAGGCAAGGGTCAAATCCAAAAATCAGTCCAACCAGGACAAAAAAATCCACAAGGGGCAGAGGCAATAATCCAAAGTCCAACATACCAGCAAAGTCCAAAAACACGAGGAACACAAGAAAATGCGAGGACAAAGGCACATGGGTAACACGCACACAACGAACTCACCAAGATGAAGGGAAACACACTGACTTTTATATACAAGGAAGGTTAACAAGACACAGGTGAGACTAATCAGGGCAGGGACAGACAATCACAGTGGAGGGAAAAGAAAAGACAGGAAGTGTGAAGTGAGACAAGACACACAAGGAAAGACCTTTCAAAATAGAACAGGAATAAACTGAAGCGAGGGGGGTTGTTATAAAAACTTACTTACGAAACGGGCCGCCCTCAGATGTGTCAGAACTGAGGCTTTCCCGCCTGCGACGGC
>JBBPCS010004892.1:0-10934 GCA_037974645.1 Hollardia meadi | reverse complement strand
GTGTGTGTGTGTGTGTGTGTGTGTGTGTGTGTGTGTGTGTGTGTGTGTGTGTGTGTGTGTGTGTGTGTGTAGGTGCAAGTGTAAACACTCCCAGGAGAGACACTACACACGTCCCTCTAAGAGATGCTCATGGGAAATTAGCCTGTGATAGCCTGTTGCAAAGTGCTGCGCATTCACTCTCACTCTCCTTCTTCTCTATCTCCCTTTCCTTCCTTACATGTTTTTCACTCCCCCTCCCTCTCTTACCACCCACACCTCCCACTCCTCACCCCAACGGCCGCTTTTTTTTTTTTTTTTTTTTAAGAGTATGATGTCACTCTCTGGTTTGTAATTGCCAGCAGAGCTGCAGGGATTTCTTCCAACACTTCACGTGTGAACACAGGATGCAAACCAGCCCTGAGTCTAGACTAAATGATTCATCCATTAATCGTGAAAAAAATCTGCGAATCAAGCAATAATAAAAAATAATCAGCCCTAGTGCAGTTGCAAGTTTATAACACATATTATAGATAGTTATAGATACCACAAAGCCGTTTCTCCAACCACAATAATGCAATTTGAATGTCCTGATGCAGAAAATAATTGCCTGTGCCTTGTCCATTACTCTCTTATATCTGGACACTTGTATTGAACCTATTATATACCAGAAACATAATAACTGATATCTACGGTTCAATCGACCAAGATTTCTCATCCTTTTCTCTCCAATCACTGTCATAAAACCCAGTGATTATGAGTATGCATGAATTATGTGTTCCAGCGCACGGATCTGAGTATCCACGCTGCATGAATTCTTATCTTATTGGCAGAAGTGCGATCTGATTTGCATTGAATTACGTCCAACAAAGCTATCAAATTTCAGGCAATTAAATCTGTTTAATCTCTAATCAGTTTCTGTATCTGGTTCACATTAACAGCCCAAAAAAGCCTCATTAATAACTAAAAAATAAAAAAAACTAACGGCTCTCTATCTGTTTAATCTCGGTCAAAAACACTGACAGAAAATCATTTGACACTGTTTGTGAAAACCGTTTAAGCTGATTAACGAGGACAGATGAAAATGACATCCGTGGACTCATTGATTTGAAAATATGTTGTCAAATTAATCAACAATTTAAAAAAAAACATTACTTGTGGCAATCTGTGGACCCACGCATGCATACATGTGTCAGGCATGTACATATAAATGAGTGAATATCTGAGTGCGAGCAAGTGTGTTCATTGCCATTCTCAGCTGCTCTCTGCAAATCACCCAGAGACGCTCTTACAGCCCCGGGTCTTAAAGGAAAACGATGCATTAAAAACTCCACAGAGGTTCAGGGCCTTCTGCAACTCAAACACTCTCCACCCAGTGGGATTTATTAGAAAGTAGCTCATACAGCAACAATGGCATGGAAAGCTAGGAAACCTTAACCTTAAGTAAATGCAATTACCAAAAGAGACTAAAGACTAAATTACTAATTGAACTGATCTATGGCATGATCAAACTGATGTTTGTAAATCATATCATCACAATATGATTCTGCTGAAAGTAGATCAATAATGTCCTTTAACATTAAAGGTTAAATAGATGATATTTTGATTATTAATAAAGCAGCACAAACTATCTGTTATGTAAAGATATAGTGGAGTAATGTCGTCCTGAACAGAGAATGATGTCACACTGCCTCTGTGTGTGCTGCAATCTGTTTGTTTTTGTTTTGGTAGCCGGGCTGGCCACATGTGCATGTTGGTGCCATTGAGATAAATAAAGATGGACGCCGCGTCTCCACTTCTTCCTATTGTACAAAAATGAAGCCAAAATATCCCGGATTCTTGCACTGCCATCTTGCGCTGGTGACGTCATTTGGAGCCAGAGTCTGCGCAGTAGCCGCGGTATCGAGTTCCCGCCCATACGCCCGCCTGACAAATCACGAGCAGGGCTCAGCTGTCAATCATGACGTTTCACCCCCTTTTTATGGGGACTTTTTCATATTTGATCGCACTGCCTAGTTTGATCTGAGGGAAGTGAGCAGAATGTTTTTGACCCGGCCGCCATGTTGAAAATGGACTCTAAACCAAAACCAAAACAAACAGAGAAACTCAGATTACAACATACACAGAGGCAGCGTGACATCACTCTCTGCTCAGGATGCCATTACTCCACTATATCTTTACATAGCAAATACTTTTTGCTGCTATATTAATGTTAAAAATATCATATATTTAGCCTTTAAGTTAATCAACACTCTCGCTAACCTCAGGCTCATCCCAGCATCTGAGAAGTTGCTTTGCTCTCGATTGTTTCCACTGTGTATCGTTCCAAACCAGAAGGCCCTACTTTTTGCATCAAACAATGGGCATTTAAAGCATGAGAGCACAACTCCCCCGTGCTGGAACGGCTATTCGTTTTCATTGGGGACAACTGAGCCTTAAAAGCTGCCGCCGCCTGTGATCCTATAGCCTCCGAGTTCTCCGAGGTCAGGTGAGGTCAAAGATGAAGAGAGCAAACAATTGCAAGCCTGCTGCTCCCAAATCCCTTCACTACGCCACACTCCCTCTCAGCTGCGTCGTTCCCAGCATATGCGAGCGTGGTTTGTGTATGTGTGGATCCACAGGCATGTGTGATTTCTTCAGCGAGAGGCAGGCGGAGGGACTTCACAGGACTGATTTACACACACACACACACACACACACACACACACACACACACACACACACACACACACACACTCTGTTCAGCCCCTCAGTGTCATTTCTGAAGGTTTGCTTGTAAAATTAACAGACACTTGACTTCATTCTTCCCAAGACTCAACATTAGAATTTGGAATGAATGGAGGGTGACAAGTAAGCGAGCGAGATAAGGGGAAAAAAAGCAGGATAGAAGAAGAAGAGAGGGGGACATTATTCTTATTCCCGATCAATGGTGAGCTAAGTGGATGCAGTACATAAACTGCACTAATGGGCGATGCAATAAAGCTAGGTTTCAAATTACACTGTTGTGTTCACAATATATCAAGAGCTCTTTCACAGTTTTGATCATCCGTCGATATTTTCTTCATTTAAAGATGCATCTACACTTTTCAGCATTCATGCCCCCCATTCAAGCGCAGGAACAGTCAGCCTGTCATCATTAGCATCGCTGTGAGGCTGCTATATTTGGTATGTTTTACCCAGCTCTTATAATCCAATTAGTCAATGAGTCAACCAGTCGTTTAAACGTTGCTTTTCTCGCTAGTTGGAGCCAGAAGTAATTACTAGTCTTCTGTTAATGTATAATTAGGGACCTTTTCTAGAGCTAAGTGTATGTAGGTCACCAAATTGGTCCAGTAAGTGTCACCTTTGTGATTTGGGCCATTACAATATAGGTCGGAGCGTTCGCTCAGGGGGAGAGGTGTTTCCGGATGGAGGAGCACAAAAGGTTTTTGACCGCTGCATTGTTGTATTGGTGAAATGTTTGGCTGTATGGAGATGTATGGACAATGGTTCAGAAGAACGTGAATGGTGAGCAATAAATAGTGCATCAAAGACTCAAAGAGTTATTTCACTAGACACCACTGCGGTGCTACAGCTAGCACGTAAATCATTTGCCTATGCAGCCCCTCAGTGGCTTTAAGTTTAGACTTAGCTGCTACACTTTTAAATTACATATTGACATAATTGGCACTGAAATGTCAAATGCTGCTTAAAAAACAAGCAACTGTTGTGTCTAAGATGTTACTGACAAATGTGATTAACGGTTTCGAATGGTTCGCAATATATTTTGGACAACGTGTCGCCTTCTAGATTGAATTGTGCTGAATTTTGTGTTTCTGACTGTTTTCTGACTTTCAGACAAGTCGACTAGTCTAAGTTTAAACTTTCCATTTAAACGGTTTAGTCATTAGGAACATCCTCATTCAGATTAATCTGCCAAATTAAATAATGAAAGACCAGATTCTCTGAGCAGAATAAAGGAGAATTAAGTAGAACAGAGAGTGTTATAGCAGGCCGTTTCTATAGAGGCAAAAGCACTAAAAGAAAAGATGAAAAAGCAAAATGTAAATATTCCCCAAAGCAATTACTTTAAGCCCTACTTCTTCAATGCTGAGAGAGAAGAAGATAATTATAACAGTGCGTTGAAGGACATTTCCATTACCTGCAGGCAGGTATTCTTTAAAGCAATCTCTCTCCTCCACCATCCAGTGCTTAAAGAGTCTAGAACATATGGTCTTCTGTTATTCTCCGTTAAAGCGTTCCTTTATCACGTCAAGATAGAGAGCAGATGATTACGTGAAGCACTGGGCTGGAAACCTCGGTGATCCTGGCCTGCAGCTAAAAGTCATGATATGAGGAGAGCATTTTCGTTTTTGCATTTCCACTTGTTTGAACGCCGAGCACATAATGCGCTCGAGTTCGCTGAACCGTAAAGTGCCTGAAGACACATTTCCACAAGGCAGCGTGGCCACATTTATTTAAATTACAGCACTACTCTCTCATTAATGCCGTCACTTGATTGCTCTAACAACCGTTCTAATTTAGAGATGAGCTTTTAACGTGTCCAAACATTATTTAAGGGTCATATGTGTCAGCACATCTCAATCCACATTTGACCTCTTCAGGAATCAAAGTACTCTTTCTACCTTTTAGAGTAAGCTGCCTGAATAGTGACCCGCAGCTGAAGGACCACTTAACTCTCAGTGTTTTCCCCGACCTCCGAGGCCAAGATGGAGATTGAAAGAGAGTCTGAGCACAATGCATCAGAAGCACAAGGTACTGCTGAAGAATGAGTTAGTCGTGGAGTATGCTGTTACTCAATGCTTCCTGCAGCTGCTTCATCACCGCAAGTAGTGGTTAGGTACCGCAGGTTTCAAATCATGTTAGGTGCTACATCTAAATTTGTACAATTTTAGTGCTTTTGCCTGCAGAAGTTAGCTGATTAGGCTCAAGGTAGGGAACACTTTCTCGAGATGTTTCTGACTAACCTCTAACCTCATTCTTCTGCTGAATGTTATTCAGGTTAAAACCCAGAGAGAGAAGCTCCAGAGGAGAATGTCCTCACTAAATCAGCAGCACTTGTCATTTGGTGAAACACATCAGGCAGAGCTCTGAGGTCCTGCTTGCATTAGCGGATTGGCATCAGCCGTTTCATTCATGCCTCACAATCACGGCTCATTCATAGCTGCGACCAGCTGACCAGCCATGTCCAATCATACTCGGGTGTACTGTGCAGCCATACTAACTAGGGTTGTTAATGATTAATCGCTAATCGATTCATCGCCGTTAAGAATTTAACCGATTAAAATTGCATTAACCGACAATGTGTTTTATGCGCCACTTCTCCGGAGCTCTCATATGTTCACTTTTATACCACAAGGGGGCACACATCACCTTTGCAGTTCAGAAAAAAAAAAACTACCGGCGCAACAGAAGAAGAAGCAGTCGGCAGGAAAGGCAAGAAGAAGAGGGCAAAACATTGTTCAACGTGGGAGCATTACGCTGTAAAAGAGGACGATGCTCAATGTTAATATTGCGACAGCGGTTTAAAATACTCCAGTCAAACGTCAGTGTTGTACCACCCCAAAAGTCCCAGAGTGTTATTATAGCGTCCTAAAAGTTGTGAAGAAGGACATCGAGTAGGATGGTTAAGGCGTGAGAAGGATCTGATTTTTACTTTTTGACTGTGGTTCGCATCCCTTATACCCCAAACAGTTGCAGAACTGTTTGTATGTTAAACCATGACCCCCAACCAAACCTTCACCACAGAAAATGCTCATATAGAAGTCTTGATAAAGCAGTGACAAACAAGGCATGTTGTTGTTCAGGTAGGAGGACTTTAGTGCAACTTAAATCGCACTCCAAGGAACTCTCACCAAATCAAGGAGAGAGGCTGCAAGCGTCAAACTAATTTGTTTCAAAGTAGTTCATCTAAAGAGTTTTTTGATCGATTAGTACAACAGCTTAGACTAATCCTCCTCTTCAGCTAATGCCCAGACTATAATGGTTTAACATGACCACTGTGAAGCGGAGACTAAAATGGAAGATTTGATGCTCGGTATAATCCAGACATCACGACCCAAAGAAGATCTGAGAGCCGAGAAATGTGAATGAAGAACAAATTCACAGGACACACACACATAGTCATACATACAAACACACACACACACACACACACAGGCTTTTTCCTCATTACTGCCAAAAACATCACAGTGCTCTAATGAGGATATGGACTCTGGAACAAGGCAATTTAAGCACACACACACACACGCGCGCACAGCTGCCCTTCACACTGTGAGCCGAAGGGTGTGACAGGCAGGCACGCCAAAAGAGGATTTGTGGTGAAAAGCTTTGGGGAGGAGGGTGCGAGGGCGATAGATAGGAGGAGTGGAGAAGAAGGGATTACATGGTGAATATTTCAATACTAAAACATACCGATTGGCTTGGGCAGACAAATACACACACACATAAATGCATTAGCAGGGACATATCTTCTACAGATAGCTCAGCACTGACCAGGCAGAAAGTGGGATGATGGGTGGCGTTAATACAAAACCACTGTCGGAACCCCCCGGAGAGCTGGTGGACAAGGTGGTTGCTGGTTAACCTGCTGTGACTGACGGAGTGGACCGAAACCAACAGAGCTCTCCCTTTCAGTTCAAGAAAGAGAACATCAGAAATCACTGAAAGCGGATCCAGCAGCCCGGCTTGCGGGAGGAGGCGAGGGTGTACGGAAACTAATAACATCAAAGCGCAGAGTGTGAACTGTGAGATACATTATATAGATGAGGTAGAACAGACAGCACGGATCGCCAACGGCATCAGTTCAGTTTCTGTTATTAAAGTGAGACCTGCTCTCAGGAATAGAGATAAAGCGTAGACGAGACACAAAGAAGGGACATCAATGCAATAAAACTGGCCAGTTTAATATGCACTGTGACACATATTGTTGCAGGATTTCATGAAGAAACCGTCCTGCTGCGTGGAGTTCTGCCATGATCCAACTTCATATTACAATCTTAAAAAATGTTTGAATATTTCAGTGTTTATTGTCAATATTTAAAAATTCAATTTTAAATAACCCCAGGTGAAAATCAGACTTTGGCAGTGTAATTTGCTCACTTAGACGGTGCATAATCAGCAGCTCATTTGCATTTGCTCCCCATTTGTCTTCTTCACGTTCTAAAACCACAAGATCCTCCGAGCTTTGGTTTCACAAGAGTCCTCGATTTACTGTAAACTAAGCAAGAAACACAACAACGTTCGGGTGCTCTAAGTCTAATCTACTTTTTAAGTTAAACTGAAAGCAGAGCTACGGGACGTTTTTCCTACATCGTGTATAAATATTCGTGTCCAAAAATAACTGAATCGCTGAGGATCTGTTTGCACGAGCAGGGGATTGGTCAACAGTGTTCAGGACTGGAAGGCAGAGAGGTGCCATGTTGCGAGGTTGGAGGTTGACAGCGACGCTCCAGATACAGTCGGGCTGAAGGAACGCTAAAGGACAGAGGGGCCGGCTGCCGGCTGGCAGGGCGGCAGCCACATGCTGCTCGGGTCAGCAGGGAACGAGGCTGCAGAGTCGAGTGGCAGAAAGAGAGAGAGAGAGAAGGGGGCGAGGAAGGAGAGGGAACGTGGCACGCAGAAAAAAAGGATTAACTTCAAAAACAATCAGCGCGTAGAGCGGAGGGGGGATCTGGGTATTTCTGTGTGTTCATGCATGTGTGTGTGTGTCGCTTTCTGGGGGCTTTTACCACTGCAGGAGCCCGGTGGACAGTTACATTGTCCCAGTTACAGAGATGCAGACACAATGGTTAAGCTGCATGTCTGTATATGTGTGTGTGTGTGTGTGTGTGTGTCCATAGTTAGCATACTGCAGTCTAGACCAGGGGATCAAGTGTAATCTCTCTCCACTGATACAGCTGATGAGCTGAGGTCAAACACCACTGTCGCTGTGTCAACGTCATCCCCGCACGTAACAACGCAACGCTATTAAATCATTCAGAAGTGAAGTTTAAAAACTGTTCGTTTTATAGTATTTGAGCCGTTCGGCTTTGTGTCAACTGTGAAGTATCAACATCACAGCCGCATCTGTGCTTGTTTTGAGCTTAGAGAGAGAAAATAGAACGGTTACAATTTTCTGTTGTGGGAGCAGTTTTTGCTGCTGTGGTTACTGACCACTGACAGACAATCTGCAGTCATAAGTGGTGTACAGAGAGCAAAGAGATTCACAGTGGGTAATTACTCTTTTTTGGGCTGCAACTATTTTCATGTCATTGTCTTCAAATTGCTTATTTTGTCCAACCAACAGTCCAAAACCCAGAGACTCTTCATTTACTATCATCAATGACCACGAAAAGCAGCAGATCCTTACATTTAAGAAGCTGGGCCGAGCAAACGTTTGACATTTTTTGCTTGAGAAATGACTAAAACGATTAATCGGTTATCAAAATAGATGGTCTTTCAATCGCCTCCTCTTTATGGAAAGAGCCGGCCAGATGTATCTGGGATACGTCTTCATAATCGTATCAGGGATAGATGACAAACGAAAGGATTAACGCTAAGCAGCAAAATGCTACGAGAAGACAAACTCTTCGGCACCGCGAGTGAAAATGTACTTCATCAAATCCAATCTCATCAAAACGCATCCGAGTTCAGATCAGATGGAGGTTTTGTGTTGATGAGAAGATCGAGGTCATCGTCGTCACTGGTTCCCCTGGGTGTTGACAGCTTCACACACACACACACACACACACACACCAGCCAGGCAGTGAGCGATCCTCATGCTTTCAGGTAAACAAAGACTAAATCACCAGTTGCAGGTATCTAAAAGAAGAGGACTACGAGTGTAAATGTTTCCTGTTGGAGGAGGAACAAGTAATGATGAAAGCATCACTCCTCTGGGTAGCAGACATTGTTCGGGTTACATGACACACAGTATTGTGCTCGACAGGCCATGTTTAATTAAAATGGATTGGGGGATCAATATTAGTCAGCAGTGTTACGAAATCACACTGTTTATAAACAACACCAAGTTGCAGGGAATTTTTTTTTTCAATAGAAATGCTCCTACTCAACTCTAACCATTCAGCGACTAATTAATTTACTCCCCACTCTCTCATACACCCGCCCCCACCACCACAACCACCGCTACACAGGGACCCCATGACACATTCAATTAAAATAACTTCATTAGTCTGAGCTTTGAAACACTTCACTCCAAACAAAAAGCAGACAGACAGACAGAGCCGAGAACCTCTCTCTCTCTCAGTCTACGACAGATGTTTGTTTTTACACCGACAAGGTTTTACACCAGCCAGCCGTCACACTGACGAGACGTCCTGCGGCCACGCCAAACACCCAACATCAGGATCACTGACCTGAAACGCAGTTCGACCACAAACACAACTGTGTGGCTTTGCCGTTTAGAGTAGAGCCATAATTACAGCAACACAGCCGGCTGCAAACAACGTGGCAGCGAGGAGAGAAGAGAAGAAGAGAAGCTTGTGCAACTTCAGTCCAGAACAGTATCATAACCTCGGGCAACAACATCTTTTGCGTCCTCGTAGTCTACTATATCCCGTGATCTCATCTATTAGCCAATTCCCTTCATGTGTTCTCTCCTTTTATCATTTCTGCCATGTGAAATTCATGCAACTCCCACCGTGAAGAGTCTCATTTTTAGCAATATGAGCAAACCAAGGAAAGCCCCGTGATCCCCCCTAAAACAAACTTGATTTGGTTGCTGCTGGAAAAGTTGACATTTTGAGAAGCTTTTTTGCTGAACAGCATCAAGTATCAAGCACAGCAGACACACACACACACAAAATACACTGTAAGTGTCATTTTGTCCCAGGAATAAGGTCAGATATTAGGTTTCAAGAAGCCAGATTTAGACCGAAGTTAAACTGATACACACACTTTCTCCCCCTCTCATATCACAAATCACAAAAGCGCATTCTCTTTCTCTCCCCCCCCCCAAAGCCCCTCTCCTCCCTCAACGTTTCCCTCGGTCTCTCTCCATGCGGTGATTTCACACAGTCCATCTGACACCCAAGTCCTGCACACAGCATCTATGATATCATCAGTCTGCCAGCTATACAGCAGGCAGGCTGACATTACCGGCTGCCCGGACAGGAGAGGAGCCAACAGTGAGCGCTCCTCTTATGAATACACACAGGCACAAACATGCAAACACACACACACACACACACGTGCATGGACAAATGTAAGGAAAACTGGAGGGTGTATAAAATCAGAACACACATATGTGCGGTACTGACATATCAAAGCACTTTGTTACACACCAGGAAGCTCAGGCTCTCTGTTTCTGCATCACAACACATGCAAACAAATAGAAACACACACAGACACACACAGACACACACACACACACATCTATGCGCACTCACCTGCACCTGCATGAAAGATCCCCGGTAGAAGCAGCACGCTGCAGCCGACAGGGCACTCCACAGACTACACCTCTCCGTCATGGTGGGCACACACCTTCCTCCGCTACCTTTCCTCAAACCTTTCCCCCCCTCCCCGCTCACTCCTTCCTCCTTTTCCTCTACTTCACTTCTTCTTCTCTTCCCCCGTCTCCTGTCCTCCTCTGTCTCTCTACCCCGCCCAGGGTGTCCGATCTAAACCCAACGCCCCTGGGCTAAGCCTGTCCCACTCCTGCCAGCCTCCTCGCCTGCCTGCCTAACAGCCCCTCAACATAGTGCCACCACACACAGAACCAGGCTACAAGCTAAACAGCTAACACCACAGCTACAGCTTGCAAGCAGCTGCTGGTGACCACATCAGCTCTTAGCTACGAGCGAGCCGCTAACAGCTGGTACTGATAACAGCTAGTGATCTTAGAGCTCCTGACATCTCCGCTGCTGCTGCTGCCCTGCACCGGCTTCTTGTCGCTTCTGCTCTCACTGCACTTCACGCGGCTGCTAGGGATTACCTCATTGCTTGCTGATGAAAGGAGT
>JBBPCS010004891.1:0-10935 GCA_037974645.1 Hollardia meadi | reverse complement strand
GATCTTTGATTTCAACTCATGAAAAATTGGAGCAAAAACAAAAGTGTTGCGTTTATATTTTTGTTCAGTGTATATACAATATCACCAGACTGATTCTTAGACTGATGACAACTTGGCTGCTGCCTGAAGAGGTCAACCCTCTATGGTCAGTTAGGATGGTGCCCTGGACAGCTATTTCCAGACAATGTGGGGTTTGACAGTGATCAGCTGACACAACCACTACAAAGACTCAATTTGACATTTGCATTGCTAGTTTTGAGCTAAATGTGGAAAAGATCACACAGAGGATAACAGATTGCAGAAAGAGGTTTTTTCTGGACTATATAATTTATGGTTTTGAACGTAAAGAGAGAAAGGAGCTAAATGCTTCAATGTTTTACATCATCAACTGTTTACAAAGAATGCTAACATGCTTTTCTTCACTTTCAATCCCAGCTTTCCCTCGCTCATCTCTGTTGCTCTTTTGCATTGGTTAAACTAGTGGTACATTGTATAAAGAAAGACTTTCTTCTCTGCTGTAAGTGCTGTAGCTGGGCTGAGAGGTGGGAGTTGGTCAGACCAGTTTCCTGAGTTCTGACATTAGTGGTCTCCTCAGAGTGGCATAGCAAGAGTCAGGTTACATCCGCCAGATAGCTGACATATTATGATGCTCATTCGTTTAGGTGTCACTGCATTCCTCTTACATGTCGCAGGAGCATAAATAACAGCTACCGTCAAACCACCGCCCAATGTAGCGGTGAGGATCACACACAAAATTCAGAAGTGAAATTTCGATTGTGTAGCTGTTTTGTGTTCTTGTACAGTTTTAGAAGATAGTAAGATAGTGATCTAATATTTTCATTGGGCATTCACAAGTCAGTTGATTTACCTCCTAGAGCAGGCAGCCTTGACTTACTTCTTAAAAGAAGGGACATTTACTAGATACCTTACAAACACTTTCAGCAAAGGCTCTGAATCATAAATTGCTATTTGAAGCTACTAGGGTTGGGCAATGTCTACTGAATTTGTATACTGTATGTCCACAGTGAAACATTGCGTTCAAGCAAATAGGGAGAATTCTCAGCAGCTCAGCACTGAAGTCACCACTGCTACCCACTGTCGCTCTGATGGCAACCTCCAGCTGTCTCATCTATCTGAGAAAAATCTGGCTCCCGTCATCAGCGAAGGGAGCAGGCAGATCAACTTTCACATCTCTGCCAGGCGAGTGTCCGACATACATCCCCATCCATGCCAGGGGTTTAAAAGTACAACCCCAATTCCAAAAAAGTTGGGACATTATGTAAAATGTCAATAACGACTGAATGCAATGGTTTGCAAACCCTTTTTAACCTAAATGTAATTGATTACTGTACAAAGACAGGATATGTAATGTGCAACCTCATAAACTTTATTGTTTTTTATAAATATGCACTCATCCTGAAATTGATGACTGCAACACATGTCAAAAAAATTAGGACAGGATCATGTTTGCCATTGTGTTACATCACCCTTTCTTTTAACAACACTCAGTAAGAGAGGACACTAATTGTTAATGGAATTCTGTCCCATTCTTGCTTAATACCTTCCTTTTTGATAAAGCTTATAGTTAGGGCTGGTTCAGGCCAGCCCCTAGTTATGCTGCTATACACTTAGACTGCCGAGGGACTTTCCAGGATGCACTGAGCTCCTCTCTCGTCCTCTCCTTCTGTTCAAATTCATGTCCCATCATCAATGCATGATACTAACTTGATATCTTCCCCGGAGTCTTTGTGCTTCTCACAGGTTCCCATGGATCGTGGTTGGACCTACTGCTGTGGTCCTGCTGGACGCCCACTGCTGCTATTATTATTATTATAGTTATTACTATTATCATTATCATTATTAATAATAATAATATGATTAATATTTCTTACTATATTTAAAAATGATACAGCTACTACTATTTTTAACAGTAGTAATATTTCTATAGCTTTAACTATTATAGTTGCTTTGTATCTATGTTTGTGCCTGTCTTTTAATGCAGCACTGCCTGAGGGATCGAAGGTCACGAGCATTCAATGTTTGTGTTCATCCTTTTCCCTTACGTGCAGAGATTTCTCCAGATTGTCTGAATCTTGTGATGATATTATGGGCTGTAGATGGTGAAATCCCCAAATTCCTTGCAATTGCACATTGAGAAGCATTGTTCTTAAACTGTTGGATTATTTGCTCATGCCGTGGTGAACCTCTCCCCATCCTTGCTTGTGAAGGACTGAGCCTTTTGAAGATGCCCCTTTCATACTCAATTATGATACTACTACTACTATGATACTACACTTGTAACCAATTAATCTCTTTACCTGTGGAATGTTTTTTTTTTTTTAGTATTCCACAACTTAGTATTCCAGAATAAGCATATATTTACCAAAATCAATGATGTTGATGAGATGCAACATTAAAAATATTGTACTGTATTGTACTTTGTACTGTTTTCATTTGAATTGAATGTCAAAAAGGATTAGGAATTTATCACATTCTGTTTAATGAATGTTTTATAGAGCTTCCCAACTTTTTGGGAATTGGGGTTGTATCTTAGTCTCCATCTCCACCACATGTCCATAAGTTAGTTGTGTTGAGCCTCTGAAGCTTAAAACAAGTTTAGCCTGCTCGCTCAGATTTTTCCATACAGGACATTAAAACATTCCCAGCCAACTTGTTTCTAACTGTTTCAAGTCATGTCACTGTCACTTTTTAGATCTTGGTCATTTTAAATACCGCTATATATTTTAACTGGATGAAGGATTTTAGTCATCGGACATCTGGATCTTAAGATATCAGAGTTGAGCAGCGCATCCGGTGTCTGCTGACACTGATTTTTAACTGATAGTTGGCTCATGCAGTTGTTCCATTGGGCAAGTGAAAAACAGGGGTGGAAGTAACAAATTACATGTACTCACGTTACTGTAATTCAGTCGGTTTTTGTGTATTGTGTATTTTTAATCAGTAATTGTACTTTTACTTAAGTAGTTTTTATAACAAGTATCGTACTTCACTACATTTCAAGGTGAGTAAAAACAATAATACTCTAAAATTAAATTAAATGAATGACGTCATTAAAGGTTAAGGTTAGCATTATTGTACCTTGGGATAGTTAAAAAGTGGCCGCATCTACCTCAATCAACCATTGATTTAATGCACCACCCAGCAATCAAGCTAAGTCACACATACTAAACAGACCCCGATGTTACGTGATTGCCAGTTTGGCAAAATGCTAAAAGCTAAAAATGCGGTGATTTCTAAATTAGCTACATTTCTAATGAACTTCTACCTTCAGTGAGGTGTGTGAGGACTTTCTGTTCTTTCTACTTCTGTCAAAGCTGTGACAGCAGAGCCTCTAAATGGACTGGTTATAGTGGGACAGAGAGGCTAAATGGACTGGTTAAAGGGGGACAGAGAGGCTAAATGGACTGGTTATAGTGGGACAGACAGGCTAAATGGACTGGTTATAGTGGGACAGAGAGACTAAATGGGCTGGTTATAGTTGGTCAAAGAGGCTACATGGACTGGTTATAGTGGGACAGGTTATTATATGCACTGAGAATGGTTAGTTGTCCATCAGCCCAACTCTAAAAGTTACTACATAATACTTCAAAATATCTTCTGGAGTGTTAGACATCTAGCAGGGCTATGGAGCAGTTTTTCAATAAATGGGTGCCCGTTTTGTTTGCCTCGTGCACGCACGCATGCGATATGATTGAAAGCACCAGAACAGCTACAAAATGTTTTGTACTTTGGCGTGACAGGTTGATTAATATTGGACTTATTACTCCTTACTTACTTATTACTACTTTATTCTACTGTTTTAAACATTCATTTCTTAATACATTTATACATATAATATGTTGTTTCCTTTTAAACAGTTTGATGGTGTAGTTGTTTAGGTGAGTGCATTCTGACTCAATCTAATTGGTTTTTGCAGCCTGTGGCTGTAGGATAAATATGGTGGTGCTTCATTTCAAGTCTGATGCCTGACAAAGTTGGGTTTTTTTTACATTTTCAATAGAAATTAGTGTTGACAGTGTAATTGAAAGCATATCACAGCGATACTTTCTTTTATATAAGTAAAATAATTGTTGGGTACACAGAAGTCTAGATTTTAGCTGTGCATTTTATAATGACTGTGCTTCCAAACACCCCATCTTTCACAGGAACAGGAAATAGTGTAGATGGTATGGGTATGTAATGTGTTGCCAGGTTTAAATGCAAGCACTAAAAATACCCAACTGGAATGCAGGACTTGGCAACTTTGTCGCCACACTCAGGCCCTATTTTGACACAAGGGACCTTGAAGCTGGCTCCTTGGTTCAGCTCTGTTCTAATCTTCTATTTTGGTCTGTAAGAGTGTTCAGGGGATAATTGCAGAGGCTCCAAGACCAGATGAGAGGGGGATTTGGGGGTGCTATTTCTGGGGTCTTTGGGGAGAGTCTTCAGAAAGACTTTTTTCTTTTTTTGTCTACCGGGCAGCATTGTTCAGCCATCTGGTGGCTATAAAGATCTGAAATAGGTATCAAGGCCTGGAACATGTAGCAGATCAGCTTGTTCCAGCTTCAAACTTCACTGCCCCATCTCCTCCACTCTGTGATGGCTGCTGTTATTTAAGTGAGATGATGAGACTCCCAGGTAGAATGACGGTCGTTTCAGCAAGTGTCCCAAAATGACATCTGTTTACATTCAAGTGACACAGTGGCACCAAAGCGGCTGAAGGAATTATGCCAGGTGAAAAGGAGTGAGTGCCAAAGTCTTAGGAAGAAGGTCAGAGTGGATCAACAAAACATTAGAGTGTAGCTGTTCATTTACCTGTTTCAAACTGACACCACGTGGTTATACCTGTAACCATGACAGTGAAGGTCCCCTAATCTTAACAAAATATTTATTTTAACCTAAATCATCATCAGCCATCATTTTACCTGAAGCTTCACTAACAAAGACCATAGGTTAGTATTAAAATAGTTTATTTGGAATAGCTTGAAGATTTGGAGTGGATAGGATAAGAGACCACAAGACCTAGACTTGTCAAATCTGGAGTAGATTATTCTCTAGGATAATCTAGTCCAGATTAAGTCTAGGTCTTGTGGTCTCTTAAGGAGACCTGGTCAATGGGGTCTAGATGTGAAAAAATTAGTGAAATTTCCCTTAATTGCATTTTCACACATAGAATGGAGGTTCCACAAATCTGAAACTGTGTTTTAAAGAGTCTGTTATTTATCTGGAATAATCTAGTCCAGATTTCATAAATCTAGGTATAGTGGATTTTGAAAGAGACCAGGTCCAGTTTGGTTTTGATGTGGAAAACACAGTGAAATCTCCCTTTACTGCATTTTCACAAATAGAATAAAGGTTTTACAAATTTAAAAGTGGGTCTCAGACAGCAGTAAGGCTTTATCTAATGTTTAATAACACTTTCACAACAGCTGAAACTGCCGAATCAGAAGCTGCGAATCGGACTTAAACTTCAGTATTACATTAATTATGTCCAGACAGAGGCATCCCTATTAATTTCACTTTGTTCTTTCTCTGCTTTTAAAAGATTTGCAGAAAGTTCAAACACAGCACATCTCGCTCCATTAGGAAAGGGTCCATATTTTACAAATCTCATCTCAGCTTGTGTTCATGGCTGAAAATTATGCACAAGTACCTTTTTAAAAAAAGTCTTTTTCTCCTATGGTATGAAACTGCACTATGTAATATGGTGCACTATGCTAAGTTTACTGTTTGTGCAAACCTGATTTAAATGTTGATTTAGAAGAAAAACTTGGTCCTTAAAAAATGGACCTGACAGGATGTGTTAGTTGTCTGGTTTCAACCTCGGTTTAACCCTAAGTGGGGTATAGCTGTAAATGAGTGAATTTTTTTTTAAAAAGATATGTATTTATTAAATATTTCAGGTTTGCATACACCAGGAAAATTCTAGCTTTTGTGTGCATTGCTATTTTACTTTGTCAACTAACATATGTTTTACACTCTTTTAGAGAATATTGTCCACATGACACCTGAATGGAGAACAATTTATTTTGAGAACAATTTGATTTTATAGATAATAAATATTTTTGTGTGCAGAAATTCTGTCATGGTTTCGGGTTTTGTTTATTTCCTTGTGTTGTATTCTAGTTTATTTTCTGTATTTATTTCTTATTATAGTTTGAGTTTCTTGTTTCCTGTTTTATGTTGATGGTTTCAGGTTTAGTTGGTTATTTCCTTGTGTTGTGTTCTAGTTTATTTCTTGTTGTATTTTGTAGTCCCTTCCTCTTGTTTCTTGTCTTGCATTGTTTTCGCCTGTGTCTAGTTAGTCTGCTCTGCCCTGATTGTATCACCTGTGTCTAGTTAGTCTTCCTTGTGTATTTAAGTCCATGCCCTCCCTTTTGTCTCTGTCGGTTCATTAAGTGAGTAAGTAACCTGTATATGTTACCTTGTGTGCCTTAGTTTCCAGTGTTTCCAGTATTGTGTGCCTTCAGTGTTTTTGGATTTTGTTTGTTTCTTGGACTGATGTTTGGTTTTGACCCTCACCTGCCAAAGACTTGTGAGTCACCATAAATTTAAATAAATCAGTGAAGTTAACCTGCTTTGCCTACCATCTGCATTTGGGTCCATAACCCCTCTCCCTAGTGTTTCTGGCCCAGAACCTAACAGAATGAACCGACCTAAGAAATGGACCCAGCAGAGACCTTTTGCCCCCCAACCTGTTTTCCAGCCATTTTTTCACCCAGCCGACACGGATAAGGCCATGTTGACTAGGTATTTTCGTTCCCTGCATAAGGAGGACCCAGCTAAGGCACAGAGGGACATGGAGATGCGTTGGGGGACCTGGGAAACAGCCATCGCCCGGGAGGCTGGACATCCGGCCTCCAGGACTCAGCCCCCGTGGGCCAGCGGCCAGGCTGCAGTCCGGGTGGGGTTTCTCAGTCGGCTAGCCACAGGCCTGCTAGCCTCCAGCCTGCCTTCCAGTCAGCTAGCTACCAGTCCGTTTCTCAGTTGGCTAGCCACAGGCCTGCTAGCTTCCAGCATGCCTCCCAGTCGGCTGGCCTCCAGCCTGCCTCCCAGTCGGCTGGCCTCCAGCCTGCCTCCCAGTCGGCTGGCCTCCAGCCTGCCTCCCAGTCGGCTGGCCTCCAGCGTGCCTCACAGTCGGCTGGCCTCCAGCGTGCCTCACAGTCGGCTGGCCTCCAGCGTGCCTCACAGTCGGCTGGCCTCCAGCGTGCCTCACAGTCGGCTAGCCACGGGCCTGCTAGCCTCCTTCCTGCTCCTCATGTCCTTTCGGCGGTCCGGCCCGACTCCTGCTCCGAGTGACCTGTCGGCGCCCCGGCCCGACTCCAGCTCCGAGTGACCTGTCGGCGCCCCCGGCCCGACTCCAGCTCCGAGTGACCTGTCGGCCCCCCCCGGCCCGACTCCAGCTCCGAGTGACCTGTCGGCGCCCCCGGCCCGACTCCAGCTCCGAGTGTCTCTGCTGCGCGGCAGCGGTCTCCAGTGCCCACGCTGCAGCCTTCCTGGGTCCGCTCCTTACTCCTTCGCTGCTATTGCTTTGCTTCTGCCTTGCCCCCAGGCATTCCGCCTGACGGCCTCTGCTTAGACTCTGCGCTGCCTCCAGGCCGTTCGCCTGGCATCTCTGGTTCCCTCTCGAGGTCCTGGGCTGTTTACCCAGGGGTTGTTTTTTGTTTTTTTTACTGACTCTTTTTGTTTGTTTTTGTTCTTTGTGTTGGAAGATGACGTGTGTGGAAGCTGTAGCAGTTACAAAGGTGACAACATTGCTGAGATGAGTCTGTGTCAACGCAGAGGTTGGAAAGGCGACATCACATTTGCATTGGGGGAGCAAGAGCTTTCGTTGTAATTGACGAAAGCAAATTCCACCACAGAAGAAAAGTAATTAATTAGCCTTTTTAATGTGAACTCACATAAATTGCTTATGTCTCGTATGATTGTTTTTCAACAGTATAAAGTACAGTAATGACATTACTGCATAAAACAAATGACTATGTTACATTTAGGTTCTAGCTACAGTGGGTTATATCCAAAAATAAATAAACAAATACACAATAATTTCTTAATGATGGAAAATAATAATGATAATAAGACTTATGGAAAGACGGGCATACAGTGTCATGTGAATTTGAGTCACAATGACATAATGGTTAGGGAAACCTGTAGTCTGCATACTGATTCACTCAGACACCTGTCAATCAAGGTGTCTTCCCAACAAACCTGCATGCCTTTAAAATACCTTACTGATAAAATAATGTTGGAAATTTCCCCTAAAATACAGATTTAAAAAGTGATATAAAGTTTAAAGACTATTTTTTGTGAGAGACATTTTTCACTCTTTTGTGTTTGTTTTGGAGCAGGCATATACAGTAGTGTCCAATTTAGAGAATTTCAACTTAAGGCATTCATGCATTCTGCTTTTGGTTGCTTGTGGTCCCTCTTGTTCAGTACATATATGTTATGTTCGTGGCTATTTGTTACCTATATTTCAAGGATATAGGTATCATACATGGTTAGATTACTGTGATCTTTGTGCTGTAGTAAATAGTGTGTGAGGACATCCATAACCATACTGGGTGAACAACTTAGGACTTGTAACCCCTTTTTATACATAGTTATGCAGAATTTTAGGATGATGATGCAGGAAGACAGGGATATAGCCAAATTAATAAAGGAGTTTAGGGCAAAACAGTGGAATAATATTGACTGGACAAATATGTGTATATGTTGAACATGCTTAAGACCAGACTGAATAAAAATAAGCCCCCAAACAAGCCAAAAACATGCCTGCAGGTTAGGCCTAGCAGAGCATCACAATGGAAATTGCTGTTCCTAGCCCTTGGTGATTTCTATGTGTTGTATACTTAAGGAAGCTAATAACAACAAAGGCTTTACAACCAATATTAAATACATCTACCATTTAGGTTTTTCATAATTTTTCTATTACTTTTGGTCCAGAAAAGTTGGAGATCTGTGTATGAAACGAGCTACAATTCTTACACTTTTCATCTAATGCTGATATAAACACCATTAATTTAATTTAATAACCAATGGGCTTAAGTACAGAACTAAAAGTAATGGAAAATCATGTCCAGAAACCTTGGAGACTGCCTTTAATATTGCTTATCATAATGGAAATTAAAGGCCTGTGTTTTATTATTTTTTTTGAAACATGAGAGTGTTTACAAGTTCTCTTGCTTCTTTCAATTTCAGTACCAAAGGGGACGGTTTGGCAGAACATGGAATGGATCTCCCATTCCATGGGTCCTCGGGATGTTGGAGGTTAAGGATCACCTACGACTTCCAATTCTCAGACTTGTGAGGAAGAGATCAAGAAGGCATATGATTCCTGTTATCAAAAAGTATGTCAGAGCTCAGAGCGAAGTAATAACTGATTTGTGGTGGAGAATATTACAGACAAATAGATAAGATGTCTTAAGGGGTTTTTGGTTGTTATTTATATATTCTGATTGCATGCTATATATATTACAAACTAATACATACACTGCAAATATGTCTCGAACATAAAGCATAAAAGCATTCAAGGGTTAGTGAGATTTGTTAGTTATTTACATAAATATAAACATGACAACAGGAAGAGTAAGGGGATATGGCCTATGTGAGAATCGATGTGAAGTCAAGCATTTCTTTTTGCAGACATGGGTATATTTGCAGGGATGTGTGTGATAGGTTTAGGGTATCCAGCTTAATACAGTTGTTGATAGCAACTCCAACATTTGTCTTGTGGTTAACAAAGATTTTTAGAATAATCAGGGTGTTGCATTACATTACATGTTACATTCTACTGGTTTAAAAGAAATCCAAAAAGTTATTAGACTGCAAAATTTGAACAATGAACAATAGAGAACAGGATGGGTAAAATGACATGACAGTGATAGTGTTTGTAATTATCTTTTGGAAACAGTTGACACCTAAAACTGATATTACATGTATTTTTATATTTTAATCTTATTAAATAATTGTTCAAGATCCTGTTGTCATTGCATTTCATGCTTATATGGACATAGCTATGACTTTTATTTTGAAAGCTCAGACAGAATTTTGGTATACATATTAAAGTGTCTTTATTCTTTCCTGTGACCCACACGTGGCATGCGCCAACTAGCCAGGTAGGCCACATGTGATTCGGGCAATTGGCAGATCTGTGCAAATACTGGGAAAGAGGTAACAGCTAAATGACATTGTAAAAAATCATCAGAATTTGTCTGTCGATTTTAACAATTATGGTGTTTAGGAAATTAAATATGTTGATCATATTGGTAGAATAATTGCACAAGGAGGAAAAGATGTGCTAGTTTTGTAGGTTGTGCGTGATTGGTGTTAGCATGTTGGCTAGCCAAGGCTTTCAGTAAAGTTCCTTAAAGTCATAGTAGGTGATTGGGGAAAAACCAACAAGACTTTGATTTTTGAAAGAATCGCACAACCAAAAAAATCCCAGCCCCTTCCTTCAGACCTGGACCAGATCTGGAACGATATCCAGGCAGTGGCTGATCTTCCAGACACAGGGGAGAGCAACAGACAGTTCCGCCATGCAACATATCGACAATTTATTGTGTGGCAATATAGAGCATTGGGACAGGGTCACAGAGTTGTGATAACCAGTTGCTGTGTCTGGAAGATACGTGATCGCTACCCAGATCTACATGGACAATATAAAGGTTTCATCCCTAGTAGAGTGTAGTGAGTATAGTATTTTGTGCAATACCAATGTTTATTTATTTATTTATTTACTATTTATGTTCTGCATAACCTGTTCTAAATTGTTTGAATAAAAATCTTTAAAATGTTCAACTCCTTTTCAACTCCTTTTCTTTCTTCCCTTTCATGTACACCAAAGTTAATCTTGGTTTTCCGCAAGGTTCTGTGCTTGGACCAATACTATTCACCCTATACATGCTTCCTTTAGGTAATATTATTAGGAAGCAC
>JBBPCS010004890.1:0-10937 GCA_037974645.1 Hollardia meadi | reverse complement strand
CTAAACAGAGGAAGGCTCTTGTATATTTATAGTTGATAATCAGTGGTATGGACAGGCTGCAAAATCTGTCTAAACAATTGGAGTTTATTATCGGTTTGGACATAAGGGCTTGGTGGCTTGATGTTGTTCCACTAGTGTCGTTGGATCATCATTGATTGAAACATTGAATCCATTAATTGATTGATTGAAACATTGAATCCATTAATTAACAGTGACATTATGTAACCCCCCCAACGTAATTTCCAAAATGTAACGCAGTAAACTAACAGTACTTTTACTTGAGTATTATATTCTGGTACTCTTTACACCACTGAAATATAGTAAGGTCTTGATGGTTACTGCAGGTCGCTGGCACCATTTTGATGTTCAAGCTTTAATTTTGTTTGCCCCATTTTCCCATTCACCTCACTTGATATTCGTGGCCACAGCAGTTCAAAAATCCTCACTACAGCAGCATTTTATGATGAATGTGAGGTTTTTTCCATCCACGTATAATATTCTGCAGTCATTCCATTTTATGCCCTCATCCTTGCTGAAAAAACGAACTGAATGATCATTTCAAAGGCTTCAGCATTATAAAAGGAAGCATCAGTCTCAGATGAAAGCTTCACTGTTGATTCAAACATCTAGCAGCATCCACTTCCCCTTCCGAGCGCTTCTTCGATGATAACATATGTTCTAATCATTGGGTCATGTGTCTCACCAACATCAAAAGTCCCACGTCGAGATGCAAAAATTCTCAAAGAAGCAGAGCACAGACAAGGGAAACCACTTCCTGAATTGGTTATGTCATGGAGGAGAAGAAAACATTTGACACTTCCTTCTATGCTCTCCCAGTTTTAAAACCCTCCAGGATACAATGAGGACTGTGTGGCTGCTCTCTACCTCTGATTAGGGGACAACCATTGGGAATTAAGAAAGTGCAGAAATTGATTTATTTATATATTTATGTAGATATGGAAAGTCACAAGGGAGACAAGGCAGAGTGTCAGGAGCGTAGGTCTCGGGCGAGTGCATTTTTTCACGATATTAATAGATTGCCAAGCACTGAGCAACCTGACCTAGTTAAAGTCCCTTGAATGGGCTTTGTTACTATATGCTTGCTGAATAGGTGTCTTTGATTGAATGGATGAACACTATTAAACCATCCACAGATTTCTCTACATGTTGACAGGATTGCATGCATGATTACAATTAGTTTCCCACAGCATAAATTTCCTTTTTTTTCTTATCTTACTTACATATCTTCCTGTGTGGAGATGTACCAAATTGTGTCAAGCCAAACTGTGTTAAATTAATCACATATTTTGCAACTCTTCTGTATGATTTTTTTTTAAATTACACTTTATTCTCCTAATGGTACAACGTTTTTGTCAAATTATTATGACTTTATTCTCAAAATGCGGGTTTGTTCTTCTTCAACAGGGGCCGTACTGCTATCAAAAGGCAGAGCCAAGGCAATAAAATTAATGCAGAGTTCAACATTTTGTTTTCTCTTTGACATGTAAGAGCATTTTGAAATGATCTGACATTTGTTTTGCAGAATATCAGGCATACCAACTGCATTGTGTGTGTAGCTTTGAAGTTTCTGAAACTCATTATATTTGAAGAGCCACAGTCATGGTTGTTGCTATGCTATGTGCAGCATACAGACACCAAAGGTAATCTGTCATTGAGATATTTATGCCTTTGCATAATATCAGCCCAGATACTGTGTATATATATATATATATATATATATATATATATATATATATATATATATATATATCATATCTGTTTCTACAATGGAAAAGAATGGTAATAAGGTAAAAAAAATAAAAAATTATTTATGCACTTACAGGACTTTGTGCTCAGTAGAAAGTACATTACCCTCTTTATCCAGATGGTGACAATAATAAATAGCAAAAGTGGATATACATTCATGTTAAATGTTTTTTTTGTTGTTGTTGTTTTTCCATTTATAGCTTAACAGCTGGCTTGTATGGACATAGCATACCACAATGTTACCTCATAGAGCTGCTGCCTGATAATAAATGGCCATAACAGTCATTATGTGCTCTGACTGCATGACTTTATATAATCCCAGGTAAATATGTTCCTTTTGGACAAATGTTTTATGCCAGCAACCTTATTTTTCACAGTTTTATTTACTTGACGTACTCTCATTTTCTTTAAAGATAATGGCTGTGGTGAATGAGTGAGCAGAGTAGTAAGTGGCTCTGACACTGCAAAATGAAAGAGGGAGCTGCAGATTGATCTCCTTTCCTCCGCCACACACACACACACACACACACACAGTAACACCCACCTGTTAAAGTCATTGCCAGCATGAACAGCAGGAACATGAACACACACACACACACACACACACACACACACACACACACACACACACACACACACACACACACACACACACACCATCTTGGCCACAGTGCATCTGATCACAGCCCACACATGGGGAAAACATACACATGGCTCCACTTGCCAGAAGAATCTCAGCATGTTGTGTGAGAGCGGCGGATGACTGTAGCAGGAAAGAAAAGGATGTCAAAGCCTTTTAGTGAGCAGCAAAGAACGAGAAGGAAAACACTTGACTGGTTCTTTGTTGTCTGCAGAGAAGACTAACGTACACAGTGGTCTCTCCGCTGTCTTATGCTTTTACTTATTACAACAACTCTGCCTCCCAGTAGAGCATTCTCTCTTCTGTAGACTCTTTCACATATTCACATACTACAATGTGCTTGTGTTCAAGTGGGAGGTAAATATAGATGAGGTGCATCTTTGAAAGACCTTTTCTGCTCTCCTCCATACCCCCAGCTAACCCTTGCATCCGCTCGCCTGAGTGAGCTAGTGATAACTCTCTCCTCCCTCTTGACCTTTTCACCTCTCATAAGGTTCAAGTATGTGGCACTGTGTGCTCAATGCCGGGCGCAGCTCTGCCACTAACTTTGTGACCTTATCCAGCGACTTGCATGCACACAGTTAGATAAACACATGCTGCCGATGTACACACTTGCACATGCGTGTCATGTCCTTCTGTGGGTGCTGTTCCAGTCACAATGGCATAAAGCTAAAACTTTAGCTTAAGGCAGGCAGGCAGGCAACAACTCCTGTGTGTAATTCACAGCTTAGAATGTTAGAAAAGCATGAATTATGTGATTACTTGGTGTGAAAAACATAGGCCTACATAGGTAAAAGCTTGATTCATTCAAGACATTTACACCCTGAGCTCCAAGTAATGGACACCAGTTTGCCTTCAGTTCAAATAGAATGCTAGAAAGTTAGTAAGTCCCAGAGGCACCTCATCAATGGAGCAAGTAGAACAAATGCATTCCCCTTATTTAATGAGGAGGAGCAAAGTTATGGTTCATGTGTGTTTTTATCAGCAACTTACAAAAACAACAAATAAAATAATATAATATGCAATAATAAAAACACCCTTTGAGGTGGTTCACTTATTTGCAGCAGTATGCTTTGGCTGTCAATCACAATCCTGTTGATTTTATTATTTGGGATGTATTGGAGGGTTAATGCACAAACACAGTTTACCTACCTTTTTCAAATTCAACAAACAATGCATGAATCACAGGTGGGTTATATGCACGGATCAGGCTGGTGGGGTCAGAATAAATTACCATACTGGGATGCAGGTAAGTGTAATAATGGAATGAATTGATCAAGGAAAATGATTTTTGTCCTTGCACAACATTTGGTTGCACAACAAAATGAAAGTTTGTAGTCTCCTTTGTGCTAAACACATGAAACATATACAGTATATAGAGGAAATTAAATCAAGAATAGAATAAGATCATTAAAAAAATAAATAAAAACAATGCAGATATATGTTTTATATACAAATATACAAATACACCCAGGAAATAAGTCTATGCATTCTTTAAATTTGTGTAAAAAGCAATAAAAACATGGTGGTGAAGATACAGTCTACATCTCCATATTAAAAGTTTGACATCTGGGAAATAGTCCATCCACTTTGACTGCGTCTGAGCACCAAGCATCATCGATGCACACTCAGAGGTATTTCTTTGTACAGTGGTATTTATTAATGCATAACGGATGAGGAAAATATTTATTAGGTCTACATTACCTGCAGCAATCTTTCAGCAGCAGAACTTATAAGTGAGGAACATTAAGAACATTTTGACATGCTGACAGGATACACACACACACACACAGAGAGACAGAGAGAGAGAGAGAGAGAGAGAATAAAGCAGCCATCCTCCTGATAATCCGGGCTGTCTAAAAACATTTATTTCAGAATATAAAAGTTTAGTTCTGTTTCCTCTGGAGAGTTTCCTCTGTCCTATCAACTTTATAACCAGAGGTGTTAAGAGGACTAGAATATTATACTCAAGTAAAAGTACTGTTACTTGACACAAATTTTACTCAAGTACAAGTGAAAGTACTAGACTAAAAATTTACTTAGATGCAAGTAAAAGGTAAGTCTGTTAAAATGTACTCTGAGTAAACATTACTGTGTTACATTTTGGAAATTAAGCTGGGGGGCGGGGGGTTATATAATGTCACTGTTAAGTTAACAAATTCAGTGTTTCATTCAATGACAATCCAACAACAACATCAAGCCACCGAGCCCTTACGTCCAAACCGACAATAAACTCCACTTTGCAGCCTATACATTTACAACAGCCTTCTGCCGTTTAGCCTCACTACAGTTAACCTGAAAAGAGTACAAAACTGAGACAATTAAACACATGACAATGAATAAATAAAACCATATGTTGACACAGTGGTAGGTGCAAAAAGAGCAGAAAGTCCTCACACACCTCACTGAAGGTTCATTAGCAATGTAGCAAATTTAGAAATCACCGCTGAAGATCCACCGTGAGCATTTTAGCTTTTAGCATTTGGCGAACCGGCGTGACCGGTCAATCACTTAACATTGGGATGTGTTTGATATGTTTCACTTAGCGTGCTCTCCGGGTGGTGCAGTGTTTGATTGAGGTAAATGAGGACACTTTTTAACTACGAGGAGGTACACTAAAGCTAACCTTAATCTAAAATTACATCATCCTTAATTTTAGGGCATTATTGTTTTTACTCAATAACGGATTCTCCTTGAAATGTAGTGAAATACAATACTTGTCACAAAAAGTACTTAAGTAAAAGTACAGTTACCGGTTTAAGACAATATCCAAAATGCAAGTACATAAGAAATGACCTAATTACAGTAACTTGAGTACATGTAATTTGTTACTTCCACTCCTGATGACTCCAATTTTTTGTTTTGTTTTGCTGCTTAAATGCCTCACAATATTATTGCAGTGACATTGCTGCTGCATGAAAAGCTTTGAAATTACTGAAAGCTGCTCGCTAATCACTTGTACCTACATGCATAAGGTTTGGATGTCAGAACCAATCTGTGCATCACTGCAACATAGAGTTTACTTAACTTTTAATGAGTTTACCATTACTCCATCGGACCATACAACAGCATACTAACCTAGAATAGTGTGAATAGAATAGCCTGGGACCTGTGACTATTGTGGAACAAAATGCTCCTCTCTCCTCTATCTTGAATATGAGGTAACTGTGTATGTCAGGGTGTGTTTGTGTGACTGAATGAAGCCATTCATAGAGGCTTCTCAGTGAAAACACACATCAAGCAATCTTTCTGTCTGGCAAGTGTGGTAGATGCATCTATATATAGTATTTATACTGTCAGGACAAAAAATACGAATTCACATATATGATTTAGTTATTTTTATACCTGAGCGTATTGAAGGAAGAAGGCAATTTATATTGCATTGTTACCATGGTGACAGCAAACTAGATTTGCTGATTTTTTTTTTCTCTCGGTTCAGTTCAGTTCAGTTTTGAGTGTGTGCTGGGAAACGGAGTGTGCAGGTAGTGAATTACAGTGCTGGTAGTGGCACTTCCTGGCCAATAACAACTACAATTCAAACACACATAATAAGACGAGATATAAGAATAGGTAATATAAATAACATAAAAACCAGGAAAAAGTACAGTGGCCGCTCAAAGTAGGTTACATTCATCACAAGTGGCTGACCCAATACTGTTCATCAGGCAAACCTGAAAAAGGGCTTAGGAGTAATAATCTTGTGTCACACAGCAAAGATTCACAGGGACCTTTGAGCCAACTTGTGGAAAACTATTATGCAAATTTAGCACATTATCTCATGTTTTGTGTCTTCTCCATCACCAAATACTGCCACCAATGTGCGCCGCCTGCAGTGTGGGCTACATACAGACAGGAATGAGACAAACAAATGCAAGCAAACAGTCAGACATGAGTAACATGATGTTTTTTTTTTCTTTTTTCTCCTATCTGTCTCTTTCTCTTTCTTTCTATTTGTCTTGCTGGGTCTTTCATCCTCACACATAGAGACACTTTGTCAGACTGATGTATACTCATGCAAAACACGCGGCGTAAACAAAAAGACAGGGAGCAAACAGGAAGGAAACAGAAAGGCACTCCTTTCGCTCTTCATGCAACCACGTCTGTATGGAGAGATATGCACACATGAGAACATAAGCAGCCGCATGAGGTTGCACTCATGGAAGCATACAGGGACAAATAATCATATGGTTGTGAATAATCAGGTCTGCAGTCCTAATTACCCTCGCATTTGGTGTGTAGTCACCCATGAGTAGCCAACCATACTAGGATAAATAAGCCCCTTGGTGCCACATCCTAGCAATAACAAGAATGACATTCATGCAGGGACAGGGGGCAAACTAACATTGAGAGGCAAAACTAGAAAAGTATAAAGAACATGCTCACCACCGAGTACGATTTTTACTGCCCTGTACCATAATATATCTGTATAAGGTTGAAAAAGTTAACAATGCATGCCAATGACTCAACAGTTAATTTCTGGCATTCAAAACTCACTGCCCAGCCTTCACTGAGAAACAGATCAAAACAACCCCCGCCTCAAATCCCACCTACTCACATTTTCTACTCCTCGGTGATGGAGGACCGCTTTCCGAGCGAACAAAGTGCTGCAAGACATTTCAGATATAAGCATCGTAAAACGCCTTACTCTACAGCAGATGACAAAGCAGGAGCGTTATGCATCCTGATCACTTCTTCACTCGACTTCGAGTTTCTGTTTGAATGAAGGCATTTCGTTCTTTGATTAGCTTGCTTGTCTCCGTTGTGACTTTATTGCTTGTTGCAGGTCAGTGAAGCGCACGGAGACAGCAGGGGTGGGAGGTTGAAGGAGTGCCAGAGGCTTGTGTAGGGAGAGTCAAGTCTTGTTGGTATTGCTGAATTTGCTGGTGATCACTGGTAAAGGTCAGGAGGTTACGAATCGCTGAAAGCCATGTTGTCGTGTCATTATTGGTCATATTTAACTGTCAAATTATCCTTTTTTTTCCTAATGATATGTACTAGTTTGACCAATTTCCAAGGTATTTTCAGATTTTTCAGGAAATAGGGTATCTGTAAATGGCTTGACAAAGACAAAAATCCATTGTGTGTTCAAAAATGTCACTTTAATCAAGAAAGTGAAGCGAAGTGCACATTGATATTTTTTTATTAATCTAAAAGCTGATATATCTAGAATGAAAAATGTGTTGACTTAACTTCCCATAGCTGTAGATTTATATTCCAAAAAGAATGCCCCAGGAGCCCAATTCAGACCAGTCATTCAATCATATAGTACTGTTGTATTTGTTGTGCTTGCTCTGCTGTCAGCTATTGTCCGGGACACTTTAGTCCCAACCAAAATTGGGCTTCCATTACAGGTTATTCTAACAGGTTCTGAGTAAATGCAGCATATTTATGAGCATACTGTAGCATTATAGTTTAGGTGCTTCTTAGCCATAACATATATAACGAGATTATCCTAGAGAGCAAAGTGGTAAACTTTGGGTCAGTGGAAAGAGAACTTGTTTATTCGTACAAGAGGCAGTGAGACATTTGACACAAAACATAATTGCGATAATCACAAGTGAGACGGAGACAACTGAACAGGCGCAGCACACTTGGAGTGGATTACATCATTTGCAGGAAAATTAATACGAGATGTGACTGCCAGGCATTTCTAATAGATACAAAGAAGGCTACATAGATTCAACTGACATTCCCTCCAAGATTTGGCCCAATTTATGCTATTTGACTCACTGCATTAATTCAGCAGAAGACATTAAAGCCTTTTATATCATCTTGAGTCCCATTCTGAAAACACTGACACATATACTTACAGTCGGGAGTGGAGGATGTGGCACTGGCTATGCACTAATCATGAGAGCTATAACTGGGTTGGACAAGGCATAATGAAATGAATGACAGACACCCCGACAGAACACAGTAAAACAAGACACTTACAAAGACTATTCTGCTTGCTTCCAGAGTTTTACTTTTGCTTGTTTGTTAATTTGTATAATATACTTTAGGTGTACGATGCTAGCAGAAGTGGGCTGGCTATCTGGAGAAGTGGGAGTTGGTTTACTGTTTGTTCTTTCTGCTTCAGTTCTTTTTGCGTGGGTATTGTTTTCATTGATAAACCATAACTCTTTCTCACATTTCCAACATTATTTCATTACATTCTTCCTTTTATGTGCAGAACTTACTGTGGCAGACTGCTTATGCTGCGCATAGATTCTGACCAAGTCAACCTGACAAATCATTGTTATGCTGCCTTCAGGTGGTTGTGAGTTTACATGTTTAGATTAAGATAAACAAGGGGCTAAACAAGAGGTGTTGTTTCTTTTCTATTGTATGTCTGACTAAGTTATGGCAGACAGCTTGATTGATATGTTTGTGTTTGCGGTTTTTTCATGTAAGCCATATTCTCTAATGGTCTGGCTCCCCCGGCTCAGTCTGGTGGTGCCATTTTGCTGCCAACACTGCTCTTCAGTCACTGTGCTGCATGAATTTTCCTTTGCTCTCACTACCACGCCTGCATCCACCTGTGAGTGTTTTCCCTGTGAACTTCTTCCTCTGCTCAAATGTCCTGTCCTATATATGCTTATACGGAATGATAAGCTCCACAGTTCAAATTCATATACCATTAGTTTATTCAGTTAATTGACTTTACAAAGGCTGAGACTACAGTCAGAATGTGACCAGTGCAGAGAATGGGCAAATGAGAATTAAATACTTAACATACTTACTTAATAAAACATCAATAACAGGAAAGTCAAAATAACCATTGTTGTGATGTTGGCCACCATTATTGCATACCTGTGATAACAGTGCCACATCCATCACCATGGCTACACGTCGGCAGACACAAAAAGTGGAGAGCATAAAAAGAGCACAGGGTAGATTAGCATCATCTTGAACTTATAATAACCCCAAATTCTCACCTTGCTTTATGCAGCGCCTCATTCCTGGTAATTGTGCAGGCTTAAGTTTGAAGTATCATCAATAGAGGAAAAATGGGTTTTAAGCCATTTTCTGACATCTGTGCAATTTTTTCTCTACTCCTATGAGGAAGTAAAAGGGGAGAACAATGTGATCTGCTACTCGCTGTGATATTCACTGCTGTGATGTATAAAAAGCCTGCATCTAGTGTTTAGAGGTTGCTTGGTAGTATACGTGTTGATGATCAAATACAGAGAATGGGAGGCTTTGGGTCTTTTGTCATCTAAATTAAGAAGCACATTGAAGTCACATGAATGGGAGCAACTTAATGATTTTACTGCATACTTCTAACAGCAGAATACTGTACAAAAAGAAGATTTATAGTGGTCACATAAAGCAGTAAACCAATACAAGGAAGTAAGCAAAGTATGATGTTATATGAAAAGCATTCACTAAAAATTTTGCCTTCTGGGAACCAGCGTCTTTGTTTTGTTGCCACTGGGAAGAGGATGCTTTAGCATATTAATCGTTTCAATGCAGAAACGCACTTCAAATGCTGGTTAAAATGTATTCTAGACAATCAAAATGCCAGATGGCCACAAAGAGGGAGCATGTCAAACCTAGCAACAGAAACAGGACAGAACGCAAAACTCCTTCAATTAATTCTCATATTGAGATAGGATCAATTGGCTATGTGTAATTAAACAGGTGTTGCTCGTAGTGACCAACCCGAAGACAATTACCACCTTCCCCTGAGTTCTATAGACAGTCTTTGCTTTGTGTCTACTAGATGTGTAAATATGGAAGTCTTTGCTAGCACGTTCACCATATCTGCTTTGTAACATGGTGATGTCGCAGTTGTGTTTACTTGCTTGTGCTTGTTGCACCGCCCCCTCGCCAAACAATGCAGGTTTAAAGCATGGAGGCACTCAAATACCAATGTAGCCTTCAAGGGTGGGCGACCTCATTAATAGCAGTAATAATGCATAGATTGTATCAGGATCAATCACTAGCAGCTAAAGATCAGGCTACTCTAAGCTGCAACTGGAGCTACAGTTAGGGCAGCCTGTGGCAAGGGCTGATGACATTAGAACTAATTGTCAAGCCAGGGTTGACATTGCAAGCTACAGCTATTAAGGTTGTGCTGCTAGAGATTGGGTGTTTGCTTGGGGCGTTGCTGATTGACATACTGTATGTATGCACCAGCACAACCACCATAAATAAACTCTTATGCTGATGCTATGAGATATTTTGCAACATGTGCACACTGGTCCTACATGTCCAACTGGTTTGGAAACGATGCTAATATCTACAGTTAATGTGTGTGTGACTGTAGAGCATGCACGACTAAGCTAAGCTTCACGAGCTTTGCTGGCCTGATGGAGAAACTGACTTGGCTAGGCTAGTGCAGTCATAGAGGTGTAAGTATGGGCATCTATTATTCAAGACATAATTATGCAGTGGGCTGCTTTGTCAGCCAGTCAATCAGAAGTCAGCTTTTCATTAGGCTCCCTGTCATTGCACTACGCTGGAGGCTTGCCTCTCTCTCTCTCTCTCACACACACACACACACACACACACACACACACACACACACACACACACACACACACAC
>JBBPCS010004889.1:0-10937 GCA_037974645.1 Hollardia meadi | reverse complement strand
CTGAGACACTCACACCAAAACTATCTAGATGATCAATAGAACTACAGGGAAGAGGAGACATGTGGAGTTTTGATTTTAGGGTGAACTGTCCCTTTATGCTCATCACTTAAAAAGCTCTTAATCAGGACTTCCAGTAATGAAGTGAAGTAATCCATCCTGTTAGCCCGAAGCTAACATTAGCTTTAAGTGCAGAGCTGTGAACGGTGTCATTCAGGGACATCAGTCTGATTTCTAAATGTTGAGACTTTTTTAAAGCTCAGTTTTATCGTGTCAATAAACAACACAAACATAACTCACTGGGCCAAATCTCACAGTTTGTCACTTTTATTGTATGTGGACAAATATGTAGCTATTTTCAATAAATGGAATGCTCATTAAAACTATTGTTGGTCACAATTAGTTAAGTTAACACCAAATTCAGTAAGTTATAATCTATTAATCGTTTCAAGTCATTCTTTAAGAATAATTCCAAGTTTTCTCTGGTTGAAGCGTCTCTCATGTGAGGATTGTAAATTAAAGAATATCTTTGGGTTTTGGACTTCTTCACAATTTTCTGACATTCTATAGAGCTACCAACCACTGGATTAATTAAGAACATAATTGGCTTCATTCATTATGACAATAAACACATGTTGCACTAATTGCAATGAGTCCTTCTCGTTAGATTGTTCAGCCCTGGGGAATAAACAAGCAGAGCAGGACAGAATTTCAACAGGGCGCGATTGGTTTGTTCATTTTTCTGTGATGTTGAAGTTTTAACAGAAGAGTCGAGATGGTGTGAGGCCCAAAAAATGCATTTCATCAGTCAGCTTTTGTGTGAGCTTTATGGTCATTGGACATTGCCCAGTAATGGTTCAGGTAAGGACAGAGCGAAATGGTTCTTGGATTTGTCAGACTGATGGGAGGTAATGGACACAGATGGATTTGACAGCAAGATAATCTGTATTGTGGGAGCCATCCCTTTATTAGCACCTTCCTTCCTCACTTTCCTTTCTTTATTCTTGTCCCCTCAGGATGCTCGAAGAAGCAGCAGATAAAAGCATCCACCAAATAGCATCTGATCGACAGCCTCCCCAATCTACGAACAAACTGCTCCAATGCAGCAGGAACAGGAAGTAATGGAGGTATTAGACGACAAAGGGTTGACAGTCAAATAGTCCCCATGGACGAGGAACCAAAATTCCTCCATGTCTTTTTTTTTTTCCACCTTTATCTTAATTTTTTTTGTCCAACACGACATTAAAGTTAATACTGGAAGCAAACTTTCATTAACCAGCTGAAATTCCAGTTATGATATTTTAAAGTACCAGTATCAAAGTTCAGCTCTGGTGGTTGTTTTCTATAATGATCCTGCAAAATAACCGTCTATAAATAATGTCCAACATTATATCTCCACACAAGTATGGAGGGCCAGAACTGCCAAAATCAAAAATAAAACAAGAAATAAATAAATGACTCAAATGTTAAATAAGCTATAAAATGTGACATAACTTGATATTTCTGTTTTAATTTCCTTCTTTACTTTTGTATTATTTTCCCTATTTTTATATTCTATTTTTTATATGTTTTCCCATTTAATGTTCCATTTTATTTATTCAATTATTTATGTGTTTATTTTTGTATTATTTTCCCATTTCCCCACTGATTTATTTCTGTATTTCTTTTTACATAAATTTCTGCTTAAACAAACGCTCTCGTTTTAAAGTGTGTCATGGGCTCAACTTTTGGCCTGTAGGTTGATCAATATTGGAGTGCATTGATCCAGTGAAGGGAGGAAGTAAGCCTGGGTATTGTTTGAAAAAATTACTTACCAGTACCATTTTAAGTGATACTGATACCAGTAGAGTTCATTTAATACCCATCATGTGATTGGAAACATTCAAGTTGCATAAAATGGCACCACTGAACTGTTCAACTTCACCTCACCACAGAATGTACGGGTCGTAGCTGCTGCGGTCCTGGGCCAATCACACGTCGCATTACATCAAAGAATGGCTGCAGTGATTGGCTGCGGGAAAAAACTTTTTTTTCTAGGTATTGAGTACCGATACCAGCCCTAGGAGCAAGGCATGTATAATCGATTTAATGGCATATTAATTTAATTATTGAGTCATTTCTTTGCTTATTTTTGATATTGGCAGTGTCGGTCCTCTATACACAAGTGTTTTAAAATCTACCTACAACTCTCCGAAACCCTCATCAACCTCATCTGCTCTGCTGCCGTCATCAAGGAGACAATTTGGCTTTAGAGATACTTTAGATGCCACGGATCCTCCTCTCTTTCTCCAATGTATCATTGGAGAAAGAGAGGAGGAATCCGTGCCTTCCTGACAGCCCATGATGACTTGTATCCAAGAAGGATTATTCTTTTTGAGGTCACGGGAAACCTGGCTTCATCAAAGTCTTCTCTCACATTCTTTGTCCATCTCAGGCTGCCTGATTGCCCTGCAGCTCTCCACCTCCGTCTTACACCACACCTCTCTGCACACTGCCAGATTAACCTGCTCGGGGGGCTCCTGCCAGCTATGATATCTTCAAAATGACATCTAAAAAAGTCCTTCAGTTTATATTGTGCTTCAGCAGAAAAATGGGGCTGTGTATAAAGAAGAGTTCAAGGAGCTCGTCAAAGATGAGAGAAGGTTTTTCAGTGATAACTTAAGCTCTTAAACCAAAATATTCATGTTTTACAATCTACAGTCGTCACTTTCAAGCTACTGCGTCAGTGTCGTGGCGTTCGTCAACACGTCAAGGTCATCCATCAAATTTCAAGCGCTCATTTTTTTACCCCCTTTTTGCCTAAATACATGCGTCAAGGAGTTTCAAAAGCACACTGAAGCTTTGGAAGATGAAAGCAGCAGAGAAAGAGAAAAGGTGAAGAACGAGGAGGAGAGACGAAGACGGGGACAGAAGGAGGAGAAAATGAGGGATGAAACAAACCATCTGGAACATGAGACAGAAAAACATCTTATTTAGCCACTGACGACTACAGTACGCTGCTCTGCCACATAAACACTGAACAGGATGAGAGTTATAATGCCCGGTATGTAAAATGCCAAACAGGGAATAAATTATATTGTCAGACATGTTTCAGACAACAAGTTATAATTAATAACTGAATAATGCATCTGAATAAAAACGTCATTATGAGATGCTTACATTGTCTTATCAGGTCTTTTATTCTCTGCGCGTCCGCCCTCCCTGAACGCAGTTACTTATGCATTGTGGAAACCACACACCATCATCACGTCTTCATTAATATGATTGTGCGTGCGGCTGCTTTTGTCAGCGCTATCTCTCCCATCTACATACAGCCACAGAGCGGCCCGTGATTTGAATACCCAGAAAACGCTGTGGTCAGCACTAACTGGTCCGGCGCGTATGGCTGCATATTTGCCAAACAGGAATTTGTGACTATGAGAGTTTTTTTTTTTCATGTGGATGCACAAATGAATTCCTGCTTAAAGCGACCTCAGGACCATCAATCCCCCGTGGAGGTCGAGGGAATTTAATTTCTCCCAAGGAAAGGTGGCAGATTGTCTCATGAGTCGCTGTAACTCCAGAATACATTAACACCTTTTTTAAACATCATTTCCATGTAGTGCCATGAAATAACCGTTCTCCAACTCTACTAAGTCATTCTCCAATTAGTCTTTCCCTTGGGAATACTTGGAAATGGAAATTCAATTCCTGGCTGGAGAAATGATATATTCCGCGGTGACTTTCAGTATCTTATTCATGAATTCAATTTATCTTGATAATGGACTGAAAGTTCTTGGAAATTAAACCACCTTTAACCTTGATTAAACAAATGAAGAGCCTCCACTTCAAATAGAGTTTAAAACCTCAACTGTGCTTGTGAGGAGTAGCTGATCCAAAAGGAGCTTGGTCACATGGTGCAACAACAAATCAACTGAAGCTCAATATCAACAAAATCAAAGAGCTTGTGTTGAGTATAATGCTTCAAATATGGATGTTGGTGTTTTTACAGAATATTATGATGTCACAGTGAAGTCGCCTTTCTGGATATAAAATGTCATGAATTCATCTTCTTTATCCAAGATATTTGTTTGAAATTTTGTCCTAATTAGGGCATTAATTCTTGAGCATCCTTGAGTCCAAGTGAATGTTTGTGCCAAATTTGAAGAAATTCCCTTCAAGGTGTTCCTGAGATATCGCGTTCACATATTGTGGAGGCTAATAAGACCAAGTGCAACTTTCAGCTACATTTCAAGTGCGTATGGGAACCTTACAAGTCGTTTCACAATAAAAGCCTTAATTAAGGAAATTAAGGGTTTCAGAGGGCTTTTAATTTGAAACGGATACAGACCGTTGATTTGTATTAACAGCGTATTGCAGTAACTTTAACAGGGCAAACAGAGCAGATCAAAACATGGCTACATACTAAAGTATTGTAGCGAGTAACATAACGTTAGCCAGCATAACCTGCACCAACTGGTTACTGATGACAGCTCCCTCTGGTGGTCAGAGTAGTATAGCAGCACTGTGTGCACAACTCTCAACTCTAATACATCACAACAAAACACAGGGAGGCAGCACCCTGTGGCGCTCAGCTAATCAGCTATCCTCCTGCTAACTAGCCGCATGCTGCTAGCTCTCTCCACCTACACCTGACGAATGCCGGTTCAGTCGGTTGCATGAAATTAAACCATTTATTGTACACCAGACCGGCAAAAGCAGAAACCTACCCGACCCTAGTTAATACCAACAAGAGAAACCATGTGCTTCCAGAAAGACAATCAATCAAGGGACGATAACGCTACTGGGTGCAAGTGATGTCAGTATTCGTCAAATTGGATCCTTATGTCTGCAAATATTAATCAATAATTGTAGCATTTTAGGAATACTCACCCCATTCTTAGGATAGGCCACCCATCCGAGGTCTCCCATCACAGAGCGGGAATCCAGCAGGTTCACTGTTCAAGATGAAAACACACACAGTCTTAAGTACAAGTATATAAAAACGATCCAAATTAAAAGGGATTATAATTTAGATTTTGACTTCCTCATCCTGTAATCCCAGCTTCACTCCCATTGTGTGGTTTCCATCTAGAAGTTATTTATTTCATTCACCAATATGATCAAAGATAAAAACCATTTACAATCGTTATGGGTGTTCAGCTAATGAAGGTCAAATAGTTCCAGGTGCATCACAAAGACTGACCGCTGTGTGGATTCAAACGTCACAAACTAAAGATCTGGTCCTCAGATTAAATCTTAAAATAGGTAACCTAGGTGCAACCTTAATTTCTATTCCATATCTTCTGTGAAACTGCGTCTCTCTTACAGGCTGGTGCAGGCTTGACTAAAATGCTAAACTGGTAATAAATTAACAGGAGGGATTTTTGTCACTTTGTGAGTCAGAGTTGACAACACTTGGCCTGGAGTGCTGTGCTAAGTGGCTCCTCAAAGCATCTTTCCATCTGCTCTCGTGCAGCACTGGTGACAGCGAAGTCTGCTGAGTTCTGTCTCATCTTGTGTCCTGATACTTCGAAACAAACTCCCAAATGTTCTTGTATAAAATGCGTCTCACAGAGGAGAATCTGGGCTGACAGGCTGCAGCCTTTTGCAGTGTGATGATCAACATGGACCTCACTACTACAACAACCACCACCACCACTGGTCGAAAGTAGGTTTCAGTTATTGGATGACGTTTCCACAGCATGTTACATAAAGTGAAAAATTCCTCAACAGCATTTTCACAGACACTGAATGCAGTAAATCACATCCATGAACATATGGTGTGTGTCTCATTATGGGCTGTCTTTTGAAACTCGCCATCTCAACATTTGTCAGGCCGGAGTTCAGTTTTCCTTTTATCTCATCTATGATAACGTTTAGCTTGTTCTGTGCCACACAGCGTGAACTCAAGCAATAAAAGAGAAAGTCGTAATCAATCAATGATCCATTGTCAAGGTTTTCTGGACTAGACAGAGCTAGACATTGGAGCATATAAAAGTAGGATCTGTTACGTGCTAGCTGCTCTCAAGGTGTTCATATATAAAAATTTACCACTTTTGCTGCTTTGTTGCATGCTTCAAACCACATTATGCATTCACTGTGAATTCTACAAGGACAGAAATATGTTTGAATCATTATAACAAGTTAAGACGCTGAAGCACGATGAGAACGACTTGAGTGAAGTCTGTTCAGATGAGTGACGTGTGATCATGTGATCTAGTCCAACTCTGCTCAGCAGCTTCTCCACCAGCTGCTCTTCCTCTAATGAACCACTGTCGAGTTAAACTGCACTCAGACAAATCCTGGAATAAAATGTAATCACTCTCACAGGAAAAGCAACATAATTGTGTGTCAATTCAAACTTTTTATGAAAACATTTCCCCATAAGTTCCATTTTTATTTTTCAATGAAATCAGCATTAAGAATCTATGCAAATTACAAGTACTGTCTTTGGAAAGGCCTGACTGACGCTGCATTAATGACAGCTGGTGTGGCTTTTTGGATTGGATTGTCAGTTTGTTTCCCACAGAGTCCTCAAAGAACGCTGAACTCCTCATTATTACATGTTTTTCTTCTCTCTTCTCTTGGAATTAAAAAGGAGCAGAGACCAGCCAGACAGAAAGAAAAGAGCGCGTAGAGACGGAATATTTTCACATCTTACTCCAGAGGTGACAAACCAAGACGGTTGGTGAGTTTGAATGAAGCGTGTTTAACGATGAGTTAACGAGGCGATTGAGCTCGTCTTAGTTGGGTCAAAGAGAGAAGCTTGAATTCAGAAGGTGTACGGTTGTATTTTTCTGTTTAATAAGGAAAATAGCTGTAAGAATATTTCCTTTCTTGACATTTTGTCACTTTGTTTTGTTTACTTTTCGATTTCTGGGCACCGAAGTTAAACATTTACTGCTCTGAACTGCCAATAACAAGCTTCCTGGTGTAACATTAATACAGAGCAAACACTATTACTGTAAGAGCTTCAGTCAATCATCAATATCATAAATCGTCTTAAAGCAGCTGTTGAGTGCAGCGTTTTCCATTCACATGCGTCCTGATAAGCCACGTTATAAAACGGCCGATCCTTGAGTGAACCCTGCCCCTAAAAGAAGAGACAGCCGCAGTGAGAAGGTGGAGTAAGCAGAACAAAACATGAAGCAAGAGCTAGTTCAGTCACACACACACACACAGTCTGCAGCACTCTGCAGAGAATAATAAAAGACGTCCTTAGGAGGCGATTAGACAACTAATTAGGCCATAAAGAAGAGATAAGTGATGCTGAACTAGATCATAAGGGATACGTTACCTCTTTCACTCTCTCTAAGGATCACACCACATAACAAGTTCCAGCTCAGCCGTGACAGTCATCTACAGAAGCTATTATTAAAAGTCATCTCCACTGAACGAATGATTTAAAGTCTTCTACTGACATTACTTCAAGGCTACTCCAACTATTTCAAATATGCTGAAGAGCAGGTGGATTTTTTTTGTATGCAGGCTAATGACAACTGAATATTTGCTCTGATTCATTTGATTTACTTTCAATTGCATATATTTAGCACTCTTGTCCTCAGTGATACAAGGTCACAACCTCCTACTTCTGACACCAACAGTTAAACTTTCCTCAACAACCTGCCTGTGCTTCATGTTAAAGTCCTCATGAAACAGAAGCAGAGTTCTGTTTGCTTCCTCATATTTACATGTTTCCTGTACAAACGGTCAGGTAGGGAGGGACTTTCTAAAGTAGCCAATAGCGTTAGCACTGAATGTGCGTTACGGCCCCCGTCATGCAGCTAGATGTTCAACTAGCTGACTCCGCCCGACTGGGAGCTCCCAGTGAACACGGCCGATTAAATGTTAAAAGGACTTTCCAAACATGACCCGAGTGGGACCGAACACAGCATCCGACAACAGACCGACGGAGTCCAGTTTGACCACAGGGGAATTCAGTACCAAGGTGGTTTTCTTGTCTGAGTAAGCTAATGGGACTGCTAACGTTAGCTGTGTGGCTAATCGAACTAGCAGTAACTGTCTAACAGCAGCTACAACAAGTCACGTTATCTGCCCATCAGGAAACTCCCTGGATTCTCTGTGGTCAAACTGGCCTCAGTTGGTCTCGGAGGCTGTGTTCCGTCTCCGTCCGGCCGTGTTCACCGGCTCCTGAGCCCGCTACAGTTAGCATCAGTTAGCAGTTACTTCAGCAACAAGTGAAGATTGATTGATGGGTGGATGTCGTGTTATCATTGGTTGAAAATGGTTGGTGCTAGCTGATGGGAGAAAACTCAGATTTTGTTTTACTGGAAGGAAAAAAGATTTGGTTTATATTGTTAAATAGGGGCATCGTGTGACCGTGGACGTGATCTAAAAGATTAATTTCAGCTCGACTTTTATGTTGTTTGTAGAGTTTACACGTTAGCTTGAATCGCTCTGGGCTTCATAACACACAAGCACACAAACATGAGCTTTCTTTAAAGCGTTTTACAGCAATGAACCCAAATCCACCTCTCTCATTTGATCAACACCAACGAAAAGCAAAGTGATTGGTTGAAACTCCCTAAAACGTTGGCTCACACACATCGATGTCTGAAACAGATGTGAGGCATCTGGCTCTGCGTGGAGATGTTCTGAGCAGTTTAAATCAGAACAGATGAGCTTCAAGAGGAAATTAATCAAGGTGACATCAGTGCATCACTCATCAGTGGTGGAGCCTCACATCCCCCCCCAATCAGCTCAGGCTACAAGCTTGGCAGATGGATGCGAATGGAGGGTGAACCACACTGCATGTAGCCTGATGGGATTTAATCTCACATTAGGACAAAAATTGAGACGGGAAAGAGGCCGAAGTCCCCCGATGATTCCACGAAGACGTCTGAAGCTGTTTCATTTGACTTTTTCAATTACAAGAAATTAGCCCAATGAGAGAAAAGCGGTTATTTTAATTACGGGCTTCACTCTCTTCGCCAAATTACGCATGCAGTGTACGATGATCCATTCCAATATATGTGACAAATTAATCTGGAAATGTGTGTTGAATGGAAGCGTCTGGCTTCATAGGTGTCCCTGCTGAGCAGAAGTTTGAGTCAAATTTGACTGACAGCACAAATAAAACCGGTTTAGTTTGATAAATAAAGGAAAAGAAATGGATCCAGTTTGCCACAGATTCACTCTCACAGCCTGAAACTTGGCTTCACAGCTGTTTTTCAAATGGCTGCTACCAACAACAAACAAACCGCTCTGTTTTGGATTGATTTGTAGTAAAAAATACTAATTTCAGGTGATTTTTGTTAAACTTTTCACTCTTTGGTGGAGCTTTTTTCTTGCACTAGTTTTAAAAAACGTACTTTATCCCATGAAGCTCAAACACCTGCAGTGACTGAATTCAGAGGACACTTCTATAAAGAGGTAACATCTGTATTCTGTATTCTAGGTGAACTTTATTTTACATGTTGCCCTGCAAACCGCTCCGGGAGCGTCCCATGGTGACACCTTTGTGAATCTAAACTCGGATCAAATAAATCTGCCGTGTGAAGAATAAGCAGCTTGATGGATGTCCTCTCTTTCCCGGATAATGCTCTCCAGTAGCCGCAAACAATGGCATTCATCTCGCGCTATTAAAATGCTGCACGACAATAGCGTGGGAACAACAGAACAGCAACAAAAAAAAGAGACATTTAGCGGCCTATAGGGGGGTTGTAGGTGCATTAGACAGTCTGCAACCCTGTGGACGCATGTGGAAATATTTGCGCCCAGTTATGGGTGATTCCAAATAAAACTGTTAATATCTGACAAGATAAGAAACATTAACGCAAAGAAGGACAATCTGAGCTCAGTCGTTCATGTTAACAGGATTCATTTGGCATCGTTACAGACTCAACTTCAAATAATCTTTAAAGGGAACGAAGAGAAATCATACTTTCCATTCTTATAAAATCTATTAAAGCCCACTACATCACAAAGCTGTCGTGTTTTTCTGCTTTTATTCTATTAAGTATGAGCACCTTGAACGCTGCACAGAACAACATTTCAGATCTACAGATCTGTGCGTCTGTTGTTCCGCTCTTTATGTCAGCTTTTACCGTCACAGTCATCACAGACTTGGCGGACACGAGTGTCACAAATGTCATCAGCTCAAATTCATTTTTTTAAATAGGCTACGAGCTCGGAAGTCGGGACCGTGTAATCAGCCTGCAGGAGACCGACGCTCCGGCCACACTTGTCAGAGCGCAGTCGTGTACCAAGCAGCGGTGCCATCGAGCCCAAAGTGTCTCCGTGCGGCTTTTTACCTTCATTCGCGGGGATGCACCAGGCTCCGAGCGCCGCCACACTCCAAACCCACGTCCATGCCACCAGCCGAACGCCACAACTCCACCGGCGAGATTGCATGGCGCATCCAGAGAAACACAACCGGCAGCAGGAGCGGGATCGGGCGGGGGGAGGGGGGGATTTTTCTTCCTAAACAGCAGCAGTGTCGGTCAGCGTAAAGCGGGGCACCGTGATGAAACCATCTGTGTCGGCGTGCGTCCGCGCAGAGAGGAGGGAGCTCATGCTATGCGGCTGTAGGTGCTGAGGAGCTGTGTGCGCTCTCCGGGTTTGGGGAGGCGGGCAGCGCGCCGGTGGGGGGCGGAGTGAAGCGCAAGTCTCTCCAATCACAGAGCCTCCACAGGTGAACCCCCTTCGCTGCGGGGGACTCGTTTCTCCAACTGATCATAGATTACTCCTCACTCCTTACATGTAATGTCATTACTTTATGGTGCCTCTCGTTACATGTCTGCACGCGTCATTTACAAACCATTTAATTATAGATTTTTATAGCAGACTGCTCGGAATCTATTGAATAATGGAGATCATGAATTTAAAGGGTCAATTCACCTGAAATTCAAACCTCCACACGTCTCCTCTTCCCTGTAGTTCTATTGATCATCTAGATAGTTTTGGTGTGAGTGTCTCAGTGTTGGAGATATCAGCTG
>JBBPCS010004888.1:0-10938 GCA_037974645.1 Hollardia meadi | reverse complement strand
TGTGTGTGTGTGTGTGTGTGTGTGTGTGTGTGTGTGTGTGTGTGTGTGTGTGTGTGTGTGTGCGCGCGCGCGCGCGCTTGATGATAGGTTTCATGTGGTAGCTTGATGTGATAGGGTCTGACAGTTACAACATACTTACAGCTATTGTCGTATGGTGCAGTTAAACAACACATTTTTTAATTCTCATGCAGTTCCTGTGCTGTATAATGTTACAAAAATAGAATATTACTAAACAACCTACTGTGTACAAGGTAGTAGTGCCTGCCTGCAGGGGCTTACTTTCTAAATAAGGTTCTATCACCCTCTGCTGTATGTGCGCTGAAAGTGCAGTAAATTATTTTTGGAAGTTTTGAAAGCCAAATCTTACAGTTTTTATTCCCAATAATCTCACATGGTCATTTTACACACTCCAATTCTATCCCTTAGTGAAATGAATTTGCAGTTTGTATCAAATGAACTGCAGTATTGTGTTAACATGAACGTTTTTTGTGAGGGTGGCTGAAGTAGAAACACAACACTACCTCATACAGTAAGTCTGGTGCTTTTCCTGTAAACTAAAGGTTTGTTCCCAAATATGCGTCCATCCAAAAGCACCACTTGAACTTCTTGATTGGAAAATCACAAAAGAAAATCATCAACTGTCTGATTAAGTGCATACTAAATGTTTCCCGATATAGATATACAGTATGAAACCAAGTCATAAGTTTACTATAGGCAAGGTAAAGAAAGTTATAAATATAAATGCTTGCATGTATTAGAGACAGATCTTACGTTTATTAATTTAAAGGAGCAAAAATGTCTTATTGGCATGCATTAACCCAAGTAAAACTCCTTAAGTCCTATGTTGTTGTTTATGTTAACCCAAACCCTCTATTCTTAGCCCCTCATCTTTATAACTTTGTGAATACTTTGTCTTGACAGTTGTGTATAAATGGATGGATTGATAGATGTGTAGATTCTGCTTCCTCTAGCAGAGCTAAGTCACTATGGACTCAGGTACAAGAATAACCTTTGGAATCCTTATTTCATTATACAAACAATGAGCTGAGTCTAATTAAAGTTCTGACAAGGGTTCTTCTCAAGCCTAATGCCCCTTCCCCAAAGGTTGCTGTTAGAATAATGACCTAAACTGAATAGATATGTTTTTCATGGTTGTTATAGAAATCAATCATTAGTCGATGTAGCCCTTTTCTTACATACTATCAGGCATTAAATATCATTTTATGCAAAACGGTCATTTAAATGTATCATGTTGCTGTAGTGCCACCCATCGGTGAGATTGGTGAGATGCCAACACATTTTCCTGTTGATGAGTGCACCTGTTATATAAATCTGTTCATAGTTTCATAATACTTTAAACAGTAATGGCAATTACGTCAAATACAGACAGTTGGATTATTATTATTATAAAATTATTCTTAATGGATAATCTATAAGGCATTAATACATGTCCCAATAATTACAAAAGACATATCGTTGAGCAGAGCATCATGTAGTGGGCCACGGAGGCAGTAGTACAGCTCAATTGTTAGAAATTGTTATTACTATTAATTTTATTTACAAAGATAGTTTTTTTGCTGCAGTTGGTGCTAAGGCTTAAATAAGAGGGCTGTTGGGCCTTGGCGGAGGTATGCGCTCAAGTGTGTGCCATTGTAGTTTGAGAAGGTGATCCTCTGAAATTTTGTGACAATCAGAAACAGGCCTTAAGTTAAAAAAGGTTGAGAACCCCAGTTCTAAATGTCTGATTTGTGCAGCTTTCTAAATGGCAGCTGTGCTTGCTGTTCTGTATCCACTAGATGGCAGCATGTTTATATAACTCCACTGCGTCAGTGAACACTGGCAGGAAAAAGCTGGTCCCCCCCATCTGAACAGCCTCAGATAACTGATCCAGCTGATGTCTCTCAGGAATGGTAATGCAAGTCACCTCAAGCCAAACTCCAAATGCCAATTACAGTGGGACAACTTCTGACTCTGACTTTGGGCTTTCAAAGTCACCATGCATGGGAGCATACTCTATGCACCCATGCATGGTGATGAATGCATGGATCCTTTCATGTACGCTATTATGTGTGCTGTATTGAAAATAAAAGACTGAAGAACAGAGATAGAATTGGCGGCCATGAGTGTGTGTGTGTGTGACAGTTGGGAAGGATAGCTCGAAGAGATGTACATTATTAATTACTGAAGCAACATCAGCAATTGCTGTTGTGCTTTTGTCAGTAAAGTTTCACTTTACCTCCCTGCCCCCTCACACACATAAACACATACACCAACAAAGTGTTGAATCATTTGTCGAAACGCCAACATTACACTATCTTGTCCAGCCACAGCCCCGAACAGTATAAGTGGTTTGGGAAATGAATGCTGAATGCAGATACTGTTGTTTAAAAGGTCAGTTGTAAGTCAATGAGAAACTTCAGTGTATAATAGACATTGTGTAAAACCTATGGATTATGTCGTTTGGTAATTGTGTTTTGACTGATTCTGTTACAAGAGAGAACATGAGTCAATAACCAATTTTAAAAGCTAAACATAACGAGGCAGAGACAGTGAGGTGGTTCATATACAATACAGTATGTATGTTCGTTACCTGGGTGCACAATTTAAAGTATCTTTTAAATATCAAACTCTACCTTGCCAGTGTCTCTAAAGGCAACAATTTCAGTTAATATACTGTGATTTTTGAACGTGAGCTAAATATTATCTCTATGGCGTCTTGAGGTGTGTGGGGAAAAAAACCTGACAACCAGAAGCTCATCTTCCAGTGTCTTTTTCCTGCGGTCAATCTATGCATGCTGGTGCAGCATGTTCTTTGATCTTTTCTTAGCCCCGCTTCCGAGCCCGGGGCAGCTTTTATTCAGGCGGAAAATGGAGGTTAGACCTAACTGGACAGAGCACAGTGAAAAGGAGCAGGATGGGAGTGGGGGGTGGGGACATCGTGCCTGTTGTGGCTGATGTTGTTGGTGATTCTAGGCAGGAGCAGGTCGAAGGTAGGTCAGCTTCTCCGCTGTGAGACAAGTCCATCCAGTTGACATTATTAAGAATTATGATCCCGGTTTGTGAGATATGGCGGGTAGGAGGTCAGTTCATCTTCCTCTGGGTTTGATTGGATGCCCAAGATGTATACATTCATCCTCTGACAGACAGCAGTCGTCGGTTGCACCTGCTGTTGGATCAAATCATATGTTGTCCCGCAGTTTCCCCATCCGTCACTTTTCTAAACGAAGACTCTGGGTTTCCACCAGCGGAAGCTAATTCTCAAGTTGACAGAGGCCAGTATGTTGTAAATCAAAATCCTTTCACATAATTTCTCACAACATTTAGGACTACTGAAAGCCGACTGTTTCATTATCTAGGTGGCACTTAGTGCAGTGAGTGAGTGTTTTTAAGGCCGGATTATGGGTAACACAATACTAGATATTGAAGTGCCTCTCTGCTGTATGCTCACTCTCACTCTCTCTCTCTCTCTCTCTCTCTCTCTCTCTCTCTCTCTCTCTCATTCATCACATGGTGTTATTTTCTAGTGTATGTCTTTCTCCAAATCTTAAAAAAAAACACCCTCATATTTACCCGGTCACAAAACATGCAGTAAATCACTGTCAGTCAGTATCTTGAAGATTTATTTCCTGTGATCATGGCCCCATGACAACCTATGCTCACTTTAACAATAGCATTAATGGCATGGCTCTACATTTTAGAGAAAGTGAGTTAGAATAGGAGATTGATAATACTGTCTGCCTGGGAAATATGAATAGACAAATCCAGATTGTGGACAGACAACTAACTCAGACTTTGGGAAAAAAGAGAAAGTAAAGTCACAACCCTCTGCTCCAGTCTACAGTTTTATCTAATCCTCTTGTCTCCATTGCATTGTGAGCGGCTTGGAGATAAAGCACAGACGACTAAAGACAGAGCGATTTGATGACGCGTGGCTGGGAGCGAGCTGCCACTAGCCCCACATAGGCTTTCTCATGCTATAGCTGGGTGCTACATGGATTGTTAAAAACAATTATTCTCGTTACAAAACAATGAATCAGAGTTTTATGATTTTTATTATAAATGAGCAACTATCCTGCAGGGTCCTGCTACTCCACATTATTTTTAGCCGCCATTTAGTTTTTAGTATTGAGCATCAAAATAAGGGGAAACAACCAGAGTCAACCTTTCTGAAAGGAACAAAATCCACAATTTGTTTAATCTGTACAAAAATTGTAAAAATGACTATTTGCCATGATATCCATGTTGATATCCTAAGATCCAAGCACATTTCTCAACCAATAAAACTAGAAACTAAATATTCATCAGAATATGTTTTACATGAAACATTGAGAAAAGAGAATAAAAGTCCACTTTATTTTGCACATGTTCCTCCTTAAGTAAAAAATGAAAGAAAGGCAGAGTTTGAGGAGGTAACGGCAGATGGAGTAGATGGATAAGAAGATTCAGACCACACATCTATATCTACTTAGAGCGTGAAATTGATGGAGACAAAAACAGATTCCTTGTCTCCCCAGCTGACCTTGGTGGCAGCCGAGCTGCGACTGGAGGGCAGGAACCCAAATAACCCAGCCATGAAAATAAAAATCAATGCAGGAAGCAGATCTGTTGCCAGAAGGTAGTTCTCCAAGGTCAACAGCCCCGGCTGGCTGGCTATCACATTCAGCTTTCCACCCAGTCACACAGATGTCGACAAACAACAGACATGGAAAGAAAAATGCCCACAACAATATTCACGCTACCTCAGATCAGCAGTAAGCTTGTTTCTAGAAAGAAGCAGAAGGAGGATGATTTATTCTCTGCTCATGTTCATGACAAAAATAACCCAGCGGGATGCATCCTTCTGTTTGTTTAAAGTGTAGTGGTCTCACAGCCAAGCAGTCCACTTGAAATATTAACTCAGTTTAGGAGGTAACACTTAAACTGGCGTTTGAAAATCACAGCTGATTAGTGAGTTATTTTAGGTGGCACTGACTCTAACCTTAAAATGTTTGTTGATGACTTTATCAAATACTCTGTACAGTTCATTTTTTTCTGTGTACTGCTTACAAAGCCACATTGCAATGTGTTGCATTTTAAAGAAGTGAAAATTACTGGTGACTCAACAGCTGTCAATGATGACAGAAAAAATGTCCTAAATATCAATTTACTGCTCACTTTAGATTAACCTGGATGTTTATTTTATGGGAAAAAGTGAACGCGGGAATGAATTTAGGCAGAGATTACAGGCTTTTTCACAAAAGAAATTGTTTGACATTTTGTCCACAAACCAGGAAGTCTACGGAAGCCCTCAAAGGTTGATCCATTTTGTAAATCTGATCTAAATTGTTTTCTCTTCTGTGTTTATGACTTAAGAACAAGTGTTAAAAAAAATTGCCACAAGAGGCTGTGGTGCACAACCAGAAGTTCCAAGACTAAAAGCATTCATGTTTTTCACAGGTGGGGTTTAAATCTCCCATGCTTTTTTAAAAAAAAATGTAGGCCTACATATATTGAGTGTTAGAAAGTTATGTAACATTACTGTCTTTCTTTTGGCTTGAAATTCAGTTTAATCGGCTAATGCTAATGGGAAATTAATGCCAATTAAATTGCATTTCTAGCCAAAAGAAAGACATGAAAGTAATGTTACCTAACTTTCCAACTTGCTAGCACTGTCAACACATCTTGATATTGGTCAATGGGGCGAACTTTATACAGACGGCTAGGCGTAACAGAGGCGTAACAGAGGCGCAACAGGCCTGCATCGAACAGGCTGTGTAAAAGGGGCTTTAGAGTAGGGCTACATAATATCCTAAAACTGACAAGACCCCGGCAGCAGGGACTTCTAAAATTAGAGGGACTGAAATGTAAGAGATAAAGAAGTGTGTCCTGTGGAGTTTTGCATTCCACTGAAAAGCAGCTGATGCTGCAGAAGATGAATCACAAAAAACATTTAGTTTTTTAGCCTGATTTTGACAGTATCATTAATCTTGCATTAATTTATAATTTAAATGGAGCAAAAATTAAAAATAACTTTTGCAACTGAGTGTCAAACCCATGAGAGTTGCAACATGAGATGTGGACATAGTTTCAGTATGCCAGTATTCTTTATGTGACATTTAAATTACCCATGGTCATAACGTGTCATCTCAGTACTTGCGACGGAGAGAGGATGAGACGCCAAAACACAATGATTCCTCTTTGTTCCACCATTTTGTTTTATTATTCAGTCTGTAATGACTGTCTCTGGAGCACTTTTATTGATGCTGGAACAGAATGCTTTCATTTAGTTGAATTTGCGACAATTCCATCGAACAAAGAAATCAAGCAGTTCAATAATTGCATGTCCTGCTTTAATCACAAGCTTTGCTTAACCCGTCGCTTCTACGTGTAAGAGCAATTAACTCAGCAGCACACTCATTCAGCCTCTCAGATAAACCTGTGGAAGACTCTTAAAACACAATGAAAGAAAGCATCAGTCACTAATTATTTCAGTAATTACTGAAGATCAGTTTAAGGTCAGGCAAGTAATTGGGTTGGTTCAGGTTAAAGTAAAGCGAGGAAACAAGAGTTAAGGTTAAGATGGGATTTAGAAGATGGACAGAGCAGTCTGGGCGTCGGAAATTGAGAATTTGTTCGGGCTGGAGTTTCAAGTAGATTTCAGCACAAACCGTTGAACAATTCCTTCTTCCCTTCAGGCAAAAATACACTCTAGAAATCCTGTTTGCTCTCCCGACAGGTGTCTCATACCGTAAAAATTATCCATTTGTAATGCTGTTTGTTGACATATTTATCATGCCCCAAGGGCCATGCCAGTCATACTACAACTTGACAAAAAGAGTGGGAATTTTGGCTCGAGAGTGGGCAAGGAAGGGATAATAAAAGCATCTTAATTTCTTTGAAGTGGCTTAATAGATTGAGTTTGACTCGTGCCACTTATCTCTTTAAAAAATAAATTCCAATTTTAGAGTCTGCTCCATTTCAGTTGCTTGGTTTGTCAGATGTCCCCCGTATAAGGTCAGAGGGAGACAGTGAGTGTTAAACACACTGATTAAGCCCATGCAGCACTGGAGGGGTCACGGCTGTCAGAGCAGAAGCAGAAAAGACATTTCTCTGCAGTCTCTTCAAACAGCTCTTCTCCAGGAAAATTAGTCCGTTTTCTCTTTCCTTCGTGTGTGTCTGAGGCAGTAGGATTGGTACGGGAAATATCAGATTTACATGCTATGTTTGAATTAGTAATGATCTTAATTTTAACAATAGAACAGTAGATCCATCCATAGATCCTTAATTGTTTAATGCAAGTAGCCCTACATTCGTTTTTGAGCCTGTTTTGCTCCATATGCAACACTACTGACAACGCACTCTGTATTCAAAAAGCCTGATTTCTTCTGAACTGGACAAGTCACTGAGGTCCAGCGCAGCATCGTGCAGCACACGAGCACTCAGCTCTTTTCAGAGAGCTCAGTCCCTTAATTACTGTGCAAAGGTCAAGACAGGCAGCCCTGAAAATGCTTATCTACCAGGATCTTTGGAGGCTGCACAGGTGAGAACTAGAAGCTGACAATCAATCATAGGCCACATGGGATGGGCCCCTGAGCACCTGCCTGCCACGTCACTCCCATAAGCCACGATTTTACAGCACTGAGTGAGCGAGTGCAGACGTCACGCCTTCAGGCAGCAGTGAGTAACGATTTCTCTTACAGTGTGGATTTCCTACTTTATACCAGCATGGTATCTTATCTCTTGAAGGTCATTTCATTTGCAATCAGGAGACAGCGAGCAGATATATGGTATAGGCCAACATTTGCAGGAGAGTGTGACAGTCAGTTGTTGACAGTCTGTCCGTATTTCAGGAGCCATTGCATTCCTACTAAACTGAATTCGCCTACAAATGTAAAGTGTGTTTGAAATAGCTGTTGTTTAAGCTGAGTGCTGCTAATCTGCAGTGTTTGAGGATAAATTTGTTGGCTGTAGTAACATTGTACAGGTAAAAAGATCTAAATGCAGATACCAGAGGCCGTCTTAAGTAGCTAAATTAGCTGAATAACACAACTGAGTAGAACCTGGACCCCCTGAAATCTGGAATATGTTGAATTCAAATGAATATTTCTGTCTTTACATTCATTGCCTCCATGCAGCTAACTCAGTAAGCTCCAGGACATTGCAAATGTTTGATTGTTTTGGCAGCGTTGCAGTTACCAACTTATGAACTGGATTGGGTCAGTGATGTTACACTTGAGGAACACTAGTCGAAACTATGATAATGTTTAAATGCTAAGATTCAAAATAAAGTCAGGGAGGTTTACTGTATCAATGCCTGGTGTCAACAGGCCGAAAATCCTGTGATTATACCAGAAACCAAACTTTGTTTCATCACACACACGTCAGGGTGATTTAGAATGAGTTTCTAAAAAAAATCAGTTGAGTGGTGTGCAATGTGGAGAGCACAGCTTTTGTTGTACAGGACATTGATTTTACTGTCACCACCACCCAGTATACATTTCAAAGACTTGTACTGTTTTGTATACAGGACATTTCTTTTTTTTCCCATCTCTCACAGTCAATGAGCATACGTATGTTTCAGTCTCTTCTGCTCATTCATTAGTCTCTGCACATTACCTCGTCCTTGAACATTTCTGCCTGAGTTGCTGTCGATGGATTTTCATCTGTAATAGCGGTTGTTTAACAATGAAGCTGAAACTCCCATGAGGCCGCGCTACTTTGTCTTTTGTTTTTATTGTTTCGTTTGAGGGACCCTCAGTGTCACAAATACTCTGTGTGTTCTGTATGCTGGGCCGACTTTTTATTAATATTGCATGTTGTGTTCAATCACAATACATCTTTTGTTTATTGGGTTTGTCCATTGACAATTCCAGTAAAGTGTATTCAAACAAGACTGCATGCTCACCAATGTCGACAAAGAGAGACAGTCAGTGTTACTTTGTGCAATGGTCTGGTTGTACAACAGATATTTCCACACAGGTGGACTTAATAACATTCAGGAAGGCTCAGTTCCATTAAGTGTCCCAGTAACAGTTGCTGTATTTGAAACCGCCTACTATACTAGCAGTCTGTACTGATTTGGCCTAAACGTAGCATGTAGTATGCTAACAAAAGCAAACTCTGCAAAATGCCAAAAGTTCCCGAATGTCATACTGATTCGGAAAACTTCTCCAGTATGCATCGGACCAGTCTACCTCGCTAACTGTGTCCCACAATGCAAAGTGCCGGAACGGTCACAACAGCCAAAAACAGAAAGGTGGTAATAGTAGGAAGTTCCGAATATAGCCAGTGATCATTAACCTGCGAGTTTCCCACTATGACATAAAGAAATAATACAGAGGTGCAGATGGCTGGAAAATGCAGACAAAATGGTGAGTTCAGTATACTGTATGAGAGCAGTCTTAACACCTTTAGGCACAACATATATTATGTGTAAATGGGTTCACTGCAATTTAAACAGTTCTTTTGACAGCAACCATGTGGGACATCGAACTGCGCAAACTGCAAGACACTGTTGATTGTGTGAGTAATTAATTAGGTGTAAAACTGCATGTCAAACGACAACCAATAATGTAGAAATTTGGCACGATTCTAAAATCAGTCAGGGGCAACTAATTAATCCTCTCGGCCTCTGCTGGCTTTATGTATCAGAGTGCCAACGAGCTGATAGGAAACAACTCTGTTGGTAGGTAATAGTTGGCGCCAGGGTAATATGGAGGGGTTAAAAAAAACACTGAGGGCAACAGAGATTTAGAGATGGAGACAAAGAAAGACAGGAGGAACAGGGCATTGTAATTCTGAACACCGAGCTCCTGTGATAAGGTTTACAATACCTGTTGAATTTGTGGATGAAACATCGCTTTAACAAAATAGCTGCTGTAGGTAGAGTACTCGTCTTTAATGCTGTACAATGTGACGTGTTAACAGACAATGTGATGCAAAGGTCAGCGTCTTTGTCAGCAGCTAAGGTCACATCCCTGGAGAGATGTTTTCCAAATAGACAGAATGAACAATACCTCTACGAGGGCATGTGATCGTGACTCAGCGCTGTGTATGGATGCCGGCCTCGCTGCATGTAAATGTGACTGCCTCTGTCACCCTGACTGACATTCTGATTCAGCAAAGACCTCTGAACGGCGTGTGGGATGACGCATGTCAAATATTCACACGTGAGAGGCATCGATGAGTTTTCTATTCGCTTCAGTCGGGGCAGAATCTGCAGGTAAAACCACTGCTTTTTATTCACGCATATTTGACTACAGGCACATAAGTCGAGGATTATGAATCACTTCGGTGAAGTGTGGTGTCGCTACTGAACACTGATTGCATCAACCTTTCAGTCGAAAGGATGGATGATTGTATCAACGTTTCAGGTGAAATGGCACACATTTAGAATGATTTGGCTGGATTTCACATGCGCAGCTGTGTTCTTATTAGCATATTGCACTTAAAATCATGAATAGTTGAATTAGGAAAGTCAGATAAGAACGAGGATTTGTTTTTCAAGCTACCGTTCGTCTACATTCAGGCGTTAATGTACATAATTTGAGCTAAGTTGGGCGATGCCACCTCTCATCTGCCCTGAACTCCCTCTGGACATAAAGCAGCTATATATAGAGCAGAGCTGAAGCTCACTGACTGTCTGAACGGATGTGCGGGGAGACTCACAGAGGGTTAACTGACCTGACTGCTGGACTGTGATTCACACTGTGCTGGGTTAAGGATCCACATGCAAGAACTGACCTCGGGCTGGAGAGGCCCGCAGTGTACAGCTTGTGTGTGTTTGTACATTAGTGTATTGTGTTCTATGAGACATTTGCATGTGTCACATTTGTTATGTTCGTATCTTTTGATGAGATGTTTAAGGTAAAAGGTGGTCCTAGTGCGCGCGCGCGCACACACACACACACACACACACACACACACACACACACACACACACACACACACACACACACA
>JBBPCS010004887.1:0-10938 GCA_037974645.1 Hollardia meadi | reverse complement strand
TGCAGATGCCGATAATTAACTTTTTAAGCTTTTATCGGCCAATACCGATGTCGTGCCGATATCATCGTGCATCCCTATTGCTTATCCCTATTGTCGGAATGTCATTAATTTAGGAGATATGTTATAAACCAAAGAACTGGACAAATCAAACTTTTGACCTGACGATACATAAAAGTGTAGGGATCACCAAAGTTTACAAGAGCATGTATGGTATGTCTGCACCAGATTGTATGGTAATCTATCCAGTAGTTAAGTAGTAGTCAAGACATTTTATTTTAAACCACAAATGTCAACCTGGTAGTGTCACTACAGAAAAGGTCAGGGAAGGAACAATGCCAGGAGGCATCATCCTTTGGGGACCATGAATGTCTGTGCAAAATCTCATGGCAGCGCATCTAATAGTTGTATCCATTTACAGCAAAGTGGTGGACCAATAAAAAAATACAATACAATAAAAACATTACCTGGTCCGTGATCATTTCTGCCCGAGTTACATCAGAGAGATTTCATTGGCAATGGTCGTTGTACAATGAATACATCAACTCCCATGATCCCATGTTATCAATAAGAGACCCCTCGTGACAGAAGCTACATAGAGCTGAGTTGGCATTAACCCCCCCCTGATTACTGATCATTGCCTAATTTCAACATTTCACAAAATAAAGTACATGTAATGCTGATGACTGCCAGGCTAAAGAAATAAAAATATATATTATTTCTTTGTTTGCTTGTTTGTTTGCTTGACTGATTAATTTCCCCAGTGAGCATCGTGCAGTTTGGGACCATCAATAGCAAACAGTCAGTGCCAGAGAGCATTAGCTTGTTACTTGGGCAGAATGAAGTAGCAGCTTCATACAGTATCAGTTAGGAGGGCATAAATGAGTTGGTGGAAAAACTGCTGTTTGATGCTTCAGTGTCATGGAACATTTTAATTTGGCTTTCAAAACAACAGAAGGCTGCTTGTAGGCAAATTTCAGATTGTGGCCATTTTGGACCCATGCAAGAGAAAAACAAAATACAAAAACCAGAGCACATAAAGTAGACTGAAAAGCTTTCGCAACCAAATGTTCTGAGCTTCAAATAATATATCATAACTAGAGGATTTTAGGTCAAGGACTTTCGCCTTTGGTGGCGAGCTCTTGAGTGACATGAAGGAAAATGAAGGGTGGGCTGAGGCACACACACACACACACACACACACACACACACACACACACACACACACACACACACACACACTTTACCCCATGTTCTGTCACTGCTGTGCTGTGTTGAGTAACTGGGCATATGACATTCTTTGATGCAGGCTTACAGAGGGTCTCACACATTGGCCACGAGCAAAATATTCTCTGCAGAATGCCATCTGTGAGTCTATTCCTTTCTTCCCTCCTCTTTGTGTGACAGGAACAGTTTAATGCTGGGATCCACGCTCGAAAAGGCTGCTTCCTTTGTAGAGTTTGTGGACATCTCGTGGACAAGTTGTAGGCATGTGACAGAGGAGCGAAAATGGTAAATGTTTACATCAGGCATTAATGGCTGCTTCTGAATCAGTAGTAAGCAGTAACATGATGCTAATGCTAACAAACTAATCACATGGCTAATTGCAGGAGGACTGAATATTTACATTGCCTGCAACTATTTGCGTGATCATATGCTCAGTTGAGTATCTGACACAGTGTGTCCTGAACCATGCTGGCTGGGGTCATTTGCACCTTTAGCGTTTGGTTGTTTGTTAAAAATGTTGCTGCACCGCTGAGCAGGTTGCTTCATCACATCAGGGTCAGCCACAGTGTTTGGCCCATTGTTGTTCAAATGTCTGCCTTGGTTCTCCATCAGTTCTTGTTTGCGACATTGTGGATGAGGAAGATCTTTAATGTGAAAGGGGACGCCATGTTTTCTGTTTATGGTCTGTTTCTGTATACTGCAGCTGTTGTACTTGATGTCCATGTGGATTGTGGAAAAAAATGAGCCACAACACAATATTAAGATGACAGTTTGCAACAGAAGATATGGACTACTTTAGTTTTGCGCACTAAAACTCCGTTGTATGAAAAAGAACTCAAATGTGGCCCTTACATCACAACACACATGCTCAGTTCTCAGGATTGAAACACCTCATATCATCATATTGTGCAATGCTTATTACTAAACATAGGGATTGACAGGCATGCTTTTATCAATGATACTGATTATTAGTCATCCAGGAAATGATAACCAGTATTTATTTACTCCAGTATTGTACATAAGTACAATTTTGAGGTACTTGTACTCTATTTGACTACAGGCAAATATCATGCTTTTTACTATACTACATTTATTTGATAACTTCACATTTTTGTATAATCTGGAGGAAATGACCTCTGCAGACAGAATTATTTGATAGACCTTTTTCATTTTAGTTTCATTATTTTTCTTTTCTTTTACATGAGTCTGATTTTGTACTGTTTCTCTCATTATTTAAACTGTATTTATTTTTGAAGTTTTTAACTTCTGTCTCTTTTGCTTCCTGAGTCTCCTGTATACATAGTTTGCGGTATTCTACGTGAGCCTGTGTGTCATAGCTACAGGAATCCCTTACCCAGCTAAGCCTCAGCATTGCCTCAGTTTAGAGACTATCACTCACCTGTCGCCCTACTTTCTTATTTGCTTTTTCCCTAATCGGGGTGACAGTAGTGGCAGACGCAGAGTGGGTTCCAGAGAGTGAGCAAAGTTGTTCAGGATAAGACTGAAAGCTTTTTTGGCTTCTAACAACCATGCCAGTTTGTTGTTTGCGTGAGTGTCTGTGCCCCAAGAAAACAGCAGTCAATAAAGCACACTAACTTAGTGGACATAGATGCAAAATGCCCTTCTACAGAGACCATACAGTATTGGTACTATAGTATAATAATTTAAATACTTGTACTGCAACTCAGTGTTCCCAATACTTCCTTATGTGCCATTGTATCTTGTAAAACTATATATTTAAAGCCTCTAAAAAATAACAATCTATAACATGAAATTTTCATGACTAAATAAGCAAGAGTCAAAATTTTAATAAAAATAACTGTAGGTATTTTTATTAAGGGTTTAACAGTAGACTGTTAGGTGTGCTTTTATCAGATTTGACTGACAGTAACCAAAAGACCCACCAAGCTTCACCGCATTTTGATTGAGGCATTACTAAATACTGATTGGCACACAAAAGTACATGACATCACCTTTTCACCACTTCCAATTAGTTAGAAGAGATAAATGCAGAAATCTCAAATGTACACCAAAATTGTAGAAGCTTTGGCAAAAGATAGTGTTTGGGATCCCATCACTCATAGTAAGAAGCTGCTTGAGAAAATATATTTTTAGGGGTATTAATGGACAGAAAAGTGAGTGCATTAATTGAATCTGAAGCTGCAGGTGGTGGGGGAAATTGGCTAATATTAGGTAGCCAGCACTATGCTACAACAGTAAATAATGAAGGTTTTCCCTCAAATTTGCCACCATAACCTATGACAACCACTTTTAATGGGTTTTATACTGCTTGAGTCCAATTCTTTAAACTGTGTCTCTAGTGTGGCTTTAGGCTGCACCACAGCACTATGCTTACATGTGGACTCAGATTAACTCAGAGCTGATCACAACAAGCTTACAAGCATGATTTCCTCAACTTGCGGTCAATATTTACTTTGCCGGTGTTGTATCGAGCTCAGTTCCCCCATTGAGATTTGTTTCCCCTCCAGCCCCGCCCCCCCAAAATGCTGTGCTCGTACCACTGAGGTACTAAGAAGAGCGCTAAGGTTCAAAATGAACTGTTAGTTGAAAAATTCTAGCTGTATACTGTTTTATTCTGGAAGTAAAAAGCAAATTGCATGACTGTCCACCATGGACCAGAAAGAATGTTTGTTGCATTTTTTATTTTTATTTTTGCATATTGCATGTTCTATTTATTAAAACAACCAATTACTGTTATTTCAATCAATAAATAATTGTAGGCTATATTGGTGAGAGGGTCTTCATTTGGAATATTATAGACTTTGTGTGTTCATTGCGTAAATGATTTTATAGGTTAATGAATTTTTTTTTTTTAGAAATGGAATTGCATGATTTGGCCACAAGAGAGCGCTCTGTTGTCCACTTCAGTTCAGCTGTTCAGAGCAGTTGTGTAGGCATCACATCACAGGATATTTATCATTCCGAAAAATTAACAATCACAATTCTGACCTCAACATCGATGTTAATTCCTTTACCAATATTACGGAAGATTTTGGGGATAATACGTGTTTTTAAGATCGTGCTTCAGCGTATTGCCATTTGGGGAAACTACTACTGGTGAGTTATATAATTGCACAACTTCAGTTTTAAATGAAGACATCTGTAACTACTCTAGTTGTCATCCTGTTATTACAATTACAGAAAATAAAACTAATATAAACACAGTGGGTTTAGCTCAATTTTTTTCTTTTTTTTTTATTGCTTTTCTGACAGACGATCTGACAACCCTTTGTTGCAAAATAAAGATTTGTTTTTGCCAGTAGTAAGTTCTTTTAATATAATGATAATACATGATAATACAAGCTGATGTTTTAAGTTAAAATGTTTTTTGTTAAGTACTTGTGATTGAAGAGCTCAGATTAAACTTCAAAGTGTGAATTTGAATTCAAATTATTATCATTCTCGAGGGCAGGAATTAGCTCTTTTGCGCAAGACTTAAAATACCAAACCATTTGACATGACTACTGTTGTGACTGTAGCAAAGTTACAAATAACAAGAGTAATACATTTACTTATCATATTATATGTACATTATATCTGCTATTGACACAACGGCCGCTGTTTTCACCCTCAGGTAATTAACAGGAAATTACCTTAAATAAACTTGGGGATATGTTCACTCTCCTTCCCTAACTAGTCCCAAATGGTAAAACGTTGACGCTTACAGATACAAGACAGCAGTATAAATTTGACAGATGTGAGAGCTTTCTTTCATATTAAACTCAGGGGGAACAATATATGACGGTCTCCGCTGTCAGAATGCGTTCCCCCTGCTCAAATGGACAAATGATTAGACACTTTGATATCAGCTGACTCACAGGAAACGGTGAGATAATATTGTGTCGCAGCATCCTTCAAACCCCAAAACCCACACAGTCTGTCATATCTCTGTGTTAAGGTCCTGACTGGGGCTGTTGTTTGCAGCCAGTGCAGCCTTTGTTTCTGTCCTTATGATGACAGATAAAGCACTGTGATGCTCTCTCTCTCTCTCTCTCTCTCTCACTCACTCACTCACTCACTCACTCACTCACTCACTCACTCACTCACTCACTCACACACACACACACACACACACACACACTGTCACATCCTTGTCCCCAATCCCACAGACATGTGATCAGTCAAACTATCTGTGTGTGTGTTTGGGTGTGTGTATATCTGTTTGTTTCTCAAAGTTAAAGTATGCCTCTGGAATCTAAATGAGGATTTTGCATTCAGTAATTTTCATGTGGATGTGTTTTGAAGATCATTGTTATCATCCAAGCAGAGTCCATCAGAGAATTTCCGATGATTTAATAGATGACCAACATTTGAACTGTTTGAAAACTGCTCAACATGTTAAAAGAACGACAGGAGGTGCAATTGTAATGAATAATTGCTCATATATCATCAAAAACAAACACCTCAAACATCAAACTGTTTAAGCTACGGAGGCTTTGTCCTTTGTCACGTTTTTTCTGACTTTTCTGACGTGGCTTGTACTAACCTGCCATTTTACATAAAAGCTGCTGTAAAAATCAAATGCTTTTCATCACAATAGTCACCGGACATCACCAGGAGGATGTGCTCTGCAACAAAGGCTTTGCACAGGCTCGGGAGGGGTGTTTGAGAGGAGACCGGCTGATTTAATGAAAGAACATCACAACAGTGCGGTGAGTCAGATGGGGATGTTGTAGTGGGATAAGAATACAAAGGGAAGCAGACAAAAAGGAAAAACCAAAAATCTGTTTTGTTTGTCAAGTGCTTGTCATGAGGCATACGACGGAAACACAAAAACACGATAAAGCCTATTGACAAAATAGCTAAAAGAATAGAATTTTAAAAATGGTTATAGTTTATGTCATAGCAGCTTCATCCACCCCTTTCTCCTTTATTGGCATCTAACTCGACTGTTACATTTCTGTTCTTCTGCAAAATATACCTGCTATTCTGCACCTGGCTACTAGATGTCTTTAGCTGACGAGTCCCCACCTATTAAATGCCCAATCACCTGCTGAAATAACAGTAAACATAGAGGCTCATATGCATGGCTCCTGTGAATCTGAAAATTGTGAGGGTGACGCAATTTAAATCCAGTGTGGGAACAGCAGATTCCCCCACTGACAATGACGACTTGTATATTGAGATGCACTTACTATGGGTTCTGATATCATGATAATCTTAAGAGTTTAGAGAAAACTCAAAACAAACCTGCTCTGACTTAGGTTCAAGAAAGTGTTATTTTTAATCTTTTTACAAGCAATGTTGACTATTGCAGTTAATTAACAGGATTAGTGTCTGGCATGCTCATTGATTTCACTAACATACTGTGCATGCATCAATGGCTCCAAACCAATTAATAGGTACCAGGCTTTCTTTTATTGTTTTCTATTTTGTTATCAAGTTTAATTGATGCACACAGAGTAATGACTTTGAGTACAGCAAAGGAAGTGTTTTTAGGGCAATTTCACAATTAGGAAACCACTTCAAATATTTAATTGTACAGCTTAACTAGTTGTTTTTTTTTGTGCTACGACAATTTTTCTTTCCAACTATTCAAAGCAGTCACAGTTTTGTGTGTTGCTGACCTGGAATTAGTTTGAAAATGTGACAAATAAAACAAGGCATCTGAATAAACTCAATTTCCCCACTTAGCATGGACGACAATATTTTCTGCATTCTATTCAAAACTGATTGTACAAAGACGGGCCTCCAGCCGAGCAGCAGTGTGCCTATTGAGAGCTACGCTGCCACAGTGCCATGACTCCATTAACAAATGCAATCTCAGAGATCATAACTAATCTTTGGAATTAATTAAAAGTCTTTTTTTTTGCCTGTACATTTGTGTAATTGAGCTAGTGTGGGCCATGGTTCTGACTTACAAAGCTAATCCTCTTTTTGAAATGAGATAGAAATGCTGCAAATCAACAACATACTCTCCCTTCTATTTATAATTATTTCATTATGCACGGCCGTGGGTGTTTACTGGGAAGAATTGATTGTAACAGCTGGCGATACAGTCAATCTGATGAGGCTACTGTTGACTTTACTGTGGTGGGAAATTGTCAGGCTCCAGTTGCTGACTTGTTTTACGCCAACTCCAAACTACCCAGGTGATCGTTTGATTAGCTTCTTAATTGCATTTTCAGGCAAATAATATCACTTTTCAAAACGTGACTTAAAATAATCATTATTCTGATCACGCTGCTGCTGAATTCACTCTTCTCTCTCTCTGCTTTGCCGTCATTCCACACTGTTGCTATTAACCTTAACACAGAGATAATGGCAGCTCTTTGCCACAACATGACATTTTCTCTATTATCAATAACGGCGACAATTAAAATAACTGGAAACCGGAAGGTTGCCTCCCACCGGGGTCATGCCACCATCCCTCTCATTCCCACAACCTTGGGTCTGGTTTGCTTTGATTACCCTGTGACAGTGCTTGATCCTCTCGCCTTGGTCTTTCTCCTTTTGCCGAGCTGAGCTGACACGCCGACACTAACAAGCAGCATTTCAGTGGATCTCCTCAACCCCGTCATCTGCAGTGCCGTAGTTGCACCTGGCTTTGATGTGCTGCGTCGGAACAGCAAGTCATTCAGTCGTTTCGCTTCATCGACCAGGCTGTTCGTTAGTTAGCCCCAGGGTAAAGCTGCCTGTAGGAGGCAGGGGAGAAGAGGCTGTCGATAGGGGTGTATTCCATAATGCTTTAACCTTTTATATTATGTATTATATTACAAGAGTTACAAAGAATAAATAATAATAATGCAAATGCCAAAGAGAGCAAAATTCAGAGAGGAAGTGTTAATTTAATGAGAAAGATATTGAACTAATTGCAAGTGTTAAATCTGTGATTTCCTCTAAATTTAACAGTAAAATCCTTCTAGACTGTGCTGTGCTTAAGTGCCTAATTCTTACTGGAACTTTTTTTGTTACTCAATTTGTTTCCTCTCCTTTCCCCTCAAGAGGCCATGAAGGTGTTGTGCTCGGAAGACCTCATTACTGAATCAAAACAAAACAAAAATCAACACTTGATGAGAGAACAAGATAAATCGAAGCATTACAGCAAAACATTGGCCAGACATGCCACATTGTGAAACGAGTATCTTGCTTCTTGTGTGTATTCCTTTGCTGTGAAGAAGTGAAAGACTGCCTTTTGATGAAATATGATGTTATTACACCTCTCGACCAATTCTCAACCCAAAACCACATTACAGTTGGATAGATATGTCACTTCTGTTGAGTGATGGCCCCTCTGTGCCTGTATTGCAGGATATTTAACCTTATTCCACTCACCTGAAAGGACATACAATGTAGCGGGGATACTAATTTATTTAAATCTGATTCACTGCAGGCCTCGCTCTTTCAGATGGATGAAATGGCTCAAGAGTTTTGACAACAAGGCCTCTGTGACCTTCTGACTTTGGACCATAGATTTTATCAATATTTGTGTGTTTGTGTGTGTTAATGGGTGTGCTAGAATGCACCTTCACAATTCAATAATAATAATAATTTATAAATATATGTACTCCAACTTTATAGAAGTGAAAAAGTAAATCACTGAAGTACCATTTTGACATTCATTTATTGCTATCTTATGCTGCTTCCTGCTGATTCAGTTTGCAGCAGCACAGTTAAATGCAAATCTGAACAAAGAAAGCCCTACAGAGCTATTAATAAAAACTAGAAGTGCAAGAAAAAATTTATAAAAAATGGATGTTTCTTTTCCTCTTAAAATTCTCACAGATTCAATTGACATTAATGGCATTTTGTATGTCAGTCGTGTTATGTTGAAGGAGCAAAAAAGGTAAAATTCAGCTGTGAGGGGACAGTGCAGTCCCTGGACGTTGTTTTGTGAATTCTATGTTTGCCTTCACCTAGAGCCCGTAATGTAAGAAGAACTAGCAAAAGAGCCAATCACAAACACTGCAGAACTTTACAAAACTCAAAAAAAGAAAATAACTAACAGAAATAACTAAATAACCACAGGTCTCCATGGTTTAAGCATTCATTCTCCAGTGCTAGAGGCCTTAATTATGTTTTACATAGCACATTTAGCCAGCACTGATGTTGCTAAGTACAAGTCCTCTCGAAAGGACACAGCAAGCTCACTATGCATCCAGAGGACGCAGCCTGATAATGATACATTGTGGACAGCAAGTTGAAATCATGAAATAAACAAAAAAAAAACTGTCAATTTAGATTATCTGCGACATGACTTTCTCTGTAACAATACCAATCCTCATCCAATCCTATAAATTTGCCACTGGTAAACAAACTAACATGTTGTCCATCAAGAACGATCAACTCTGATTGAAAGCTGTTCAACCAAGAGTCACGCCATGTTGAAACAGCCCGTTCTTATCCCCAGCTTGTCAGATATCAACGTTTTGTCACGGCCCCTCGCTTGTCATCCAGACGCACAAGGTATACCCTTTGGCATCAGCCAGAGAATTAACAAGGACAAGCAGTCTGCATCAGTATCAGACGGGCAGAATTGATGAAGTAGAGTGACGTACTTTCCACGCACACTCAAGACTTTTCACCCAGTTTGCATCCCCTTTAAAACCAAGTGTCACCAGTCATTTCCTAAACCTAACCATGTGGTTTTTGTGCCTAAACTTAACCAAGTGTCACAGCTGTTTTGTGCCTAAACTTAACCAAAGACCTTGTCCTCAGGATAAGATGCAAGGGGCGCATGACAAATTGTCAGTATCTGATGACCTAGGATGAGAACGGGTTAGTTGAAACCATAGAAATAAACAATATTTTGTTCATCCGAATTTTTCGAGACAAGTTTTACAAGATCTGATTATTAGGGCTATACACATCTCAGAATTTTGCCAGTCAAAACGAGTTTGGCTGTTCAGTACAGAAATAGGACTATCCATTCCTTTTTTTCAGTTCAGTGCAACACTGAGCTAATATCTGCCATACAATGGAGTGTCCCTCATGTCGAGCTAACCATGGAGCCCTGGGTGAGATGAAGGTGCCATCAAAATGTAGTTTTTTACCCTGCCATGCTGTTCATCATCGTCGGGGTCTCCAACGAAACGAGCCATCAACTAGATGCAACATTGTTTTATAAATAATGTTTTCAGATTTAATTTTCAGGTTTAATTTTCAACATACATGAAACATAAACATAACTATGCGTTAGCATTCTTAACCATAATTAGAACCGAATAATAACTGACATGGGTTTAACACCATAATTTGGCAAAATATCCCAATTTTTGTTGGGGACCTGTTTAGTTAATCTGGACACCTATGAGTCCCAGGCTCTCATTACATTGAAAACCAATCAACATCACTGAGCCAGTGGTGTTGGGCAGCAAATTACACTTTGATTTAACTATTCTCATGTAAGTAAGAGACGTGTTCCAAATGATTGCAGCGTTATACTGAAAGAACACAGGGTTACCATGTATATGTAACAACATACAGTAGTTGAGCTAAATGTAATTCAATGCAAGAGAGAGAAATATAGGAAAAGATGCCAACAGTCCTATTTAGTAATATGTTATAAACGGAGACACAGCTATACAAGTGCAATTGCAGATGGTTTCCTCGAAAGTAAGTATTAAAATAGCAGATATTAAATTGTGGCAGTGTGGCCGTTTCACATACACTCACCAGCCACTTTATTAGGTAGACCTTGCTAGTACCGGGTTGGACCCCCTTTTGCCTTCAGAACTGCCTTAATTCTTCGTG
>JBBPCS010004886.1:0-10939 GCA_037974645.1 Hollardia meadi | reverse complement strand
GTGCCTGATTTTTGCAATGTTACGTAAGTGAAAGAAGGCAGTCCTTGAAATTTGCTTTATGTGGGAGCTAAATGACAGCCCTCTAAATATGCCTGATTTTTAAAATCAAGATCCAGGCATTATTCCCTGGAAAATTAATGAAAATGTCGAAAAATTCCTTGGCCCATGCCCCATCCTTTTTGCGTAATCCTGGTGACAAACAAACAAACCAACCAACAATCGGACACGGGTGAAAACATAACCTCCTTGGTGGAGATAAATAGAATTAAATGAAGGAATAATCCTTCACATTGGTTGTTTGTGCGCCGCTATTTCTGGATAATTTATATTAAATTATTTCATCCCCCCTTCACTGGAGGCATTACTGCAGTATTACCGCAGCAATCACATGAAGTATTTCCGATGAAATACTTTAAAGCTTGAATATCATGGATTTATTTTATAATAACACAAATTAATGACGTGTGAGATCTAAAGCGGAAAATAAAGTTAATCAACACAAAAAAGCTTTTCTTGCTAATGCTCTAATTTTAAATGCTTCTCTCAACACTGAAACATGTTGAAATCTTTATTCTGACTTCACTGTTTTGTGTTTCGACTCTTGAACAGATGTGCAACATTTAGGACTGTTGAGACCAAATGAAAACAGTTGCTTCTTTAATTTCAGGGACTTGGTGTCCAGTATCAATGAACTACTAAACCAGATGTGTGGGGATGGATTTTCAGTGGAAGTGAGAATCTGCTCCTCCTCTCGTAGCTACTGGCGTTTCACAGCCTGCTCAGACTCCAGACTGGCTGGCTGGTCCGAACTCACGGCTGATTACATGCTGCAGCACGTTGGCATGGGCAGACGGGAAAATGATACTGAGCCCACAAAATCCTCTGATTTTTAGCAGACATGTAAACCAGGCCACAACGTCTGCCAAGACCAGACGAGGAGATCACACAGAGCTCAGTCAGGAACAGGGCCGAGCTGTTCGGCGCTTTAGGTCTGAACTGTAGGCCACAGCTTCGGAAACCTCCTTCCTCCACACGTTTCCCACGTCAGATCAGGGTAGTCTGCGCCCAAACATTTTCTGAAACAGACAATCTGGCAGAATATACAATCTGGCAGTGATTGAATGGGAATGGGCAGGTATATATACTGCAGGGCTGATCCGAAAAGTGTGGGCAGGTGTGCAGGTAGGCGGGGCGAGTTCAGGCTGTGGTAACTGCAGGGCAGGAGGGATCTGAAATGACAAGAGAGTCATGGCAGGGAAAACAAAGCAGGTATGAGAATGTGCGGCGAAGAGTTGGCTGACATCTCCTTTAAGTCTGCACTAGGGGATGAGAAGGGCACATAGTGATCATCTGATCGGACCGTACGGCTCCTGATGTCCGGCCCGGCTGGACCGCAGCCCGAAACACTCACTGATGTCACCAAACATGTAACTGCAAAGGGCCGAACTGGCATCAGCAGCAGCAAAGAAACCTGGCTGAATCATCAGTCAGGGTCAGGAAGGCCTGAGGGTTTATATCAGTATCATGTTCATACAGCTGCGGCGCCCTGCTCACTGTTTCTAGATGAGGTCATGTTCTGTTTTTATTCTCTATAACAGTCTTCAGTTTAACGCTGGACATGTTTATTAAAGGAATACCTGATCTCCAGTTAAACTTCAATTGTGCTGGAAAATAACCCATTAAGGAGGGTGTAGAGAGTTTATAAACATGGAAAGACAACTTAATGGGACAATTCACTTCCAAATCAAAAATACATATTTTCCTCTTCCCTGTAGTGCTATTTATCCACCCAGAATGCTTTGGTGTAAGTTGCTCAGTTTTGGAGATATAAGCAACAGCATCAATGTCTCTTTCCACAAATCTTATCCCCCGTTACTCAAGATAATCCACAGACCTTGTTGTGAGCAGTTTCATGTAATGGAAATACCTCCAAAACAATGGCTGTGCTGCCATCCACCTGTTTTTCATGTGCGTTTTTATAGAGGACCAAAACTGCCAAAATAAAAAATAAAGAAAGAAATAAAGAAACGACTCAATAAATAGATTAATAACATAAAATTCACACAAAAAACTGCCTTATAAAATGTGACATAAATTTCTGTCCTCTATTTATTTACTTTCCTAATCTATTAACTTATATAAATAAATATGGACTTTTTTATGTACTATTTTCCCTTTGCATTTCCCCCCTGTTTATTTCTGTATTTCTTTTTCTACATTTGTTAATGCATTTCTGCTTCCTTATCCAAATGAGGGGGCCGTCATTCAAATTGTGTCATCTGGTCAACTTTTCACCTATTGGTTGATTGATATTTCAGTGCATAGATTCACTGATGTGTGGAGCAAGGCATAAGGAAGCAGGAATGCATAAAGAAATGTAGAAGGAAATACAGAATTAAATAAGTGTGGGGAAATAAATAGGGGGGAAATACTACAGAAATAAATAAATTTACAAAAAAATGAATAAATAAAATGGAGAATTACATGGGAAAGTAGATAAATAGGAGAATTCAAGTAAATAAGTAGATAAACTAATTTTATTGAAGTAAATAAAAACAGAAGCAAATTAAAACAAAACTGAATTTATGTCACATTTTATAAATTCATTAATGCCTACATTTATTTTTATCGTTTTAGTGCATTTAATGGTGTATTAATTTATTTATTGAGTCATTTATTTATTTATTTTTTATTTTGGCCGTTTCAGTCCTCCATACATTTTCACTTTGCGCATAAAAAAACCTGAGAAACACTGAACATAAAAAAAAAAAGATTTAACATCGCTTATCTCAATGAACCAACCCCTAATGTCTGAATAACAGACGGAAACACGCATACAGTTTCATTTCTGAAAGTTCAGTTCTTGCACTACTATTGCATGAAAAATGTCATTCGCAAAGAAATTTATGAAAACCGAACATCACTCAAATTCAGTTTTGCAGAGTATCTCCTATCAATCAGTCACAGGACTCAAACTTTCTCAAATAGTGGAAATCTTTTTTTTTTTAACTAAAAAGTAACTTTTTAGTTCTGCAGAAACACAACACGACCATTAACTGCCTGTACAGGTTAACGTAAACTTCATCCTCAGCCCAGATTTCTGCTTTTTGAGTTTTTCTGAAGCTCTTAATCCCATTTCCGTCTGCTTGGTGTTCCAACAGACGTCTCATGTTTCATAAAGACCCTCGATATCCCACCAGGAACTGATGTCACATTGACAGTGTCGGGTTTAAGGCGAGGATATTTTTATTAGTCTGTTCAGGTGTGTGTTGTTTGGGGAGGCAGCATCTTCTGCTGTTGGATTTGATTTGTCTGTTGTTTTTATTGTTTAAGTTACGAACTGCTGTGTTTTGTTTTGTTTTTATTTTAGATGGTAAAATTTTGCTGTGATTTGTTCGTCTTAATTAGCATATTATTGTGATTATTTATTTTCACAATTGTTCTTATTGATCCCCACAGCAGTTTTCAGAGTAAAAACATGTAATAACAAAAACAAATTGAAGCACACTTTTATTTTTACTTGATAACTGACTAAAAAAAAATCACTGATTAGATGAATTGTCTCCTAATCAACTCATTTTCAGCTCAAGTGTTTTGTTGAGGTCTGCCTTTGTCAAGTGCTGCTGCTGTTGTTGTTTCTAATGCAAACAAACAAACAGTAAATCTTCGGCCCCGTCAGCTGTCGTCGACGTCACCATCAAAGCTCCAACGAGGAAACCATGAAACCTCAATCTGATCTGATGTGCAGCGAGGCGGACATGTTGGGACACGCAGAGCAGGACTGCTGGACCAGTATGTGGATTCCAGATGGACACACACACACACACACACACACACACACACACACACACACCACTGTACCCCCTCCTTAGTTTTACTGCTCCTGTTAACAGTCAAAGCAAACTGACGGTCATCTGGTTTATGAGTTGTTTCACTCCTCTTGATTCTCAGCAGTGTTTTCGGTGTTTCACTCCTGGAGGGGAGACACAACACTGCGGCTCACTGAAGACCCCAGTTGTGCCTCATGGTCTCTGAAACCCACTCCTGGAGGAACCTGGAGGACCGCGTCCACAAATAGTGTAACTTGTAGCAAAACAGAAAATCTGATTGTTCCAACAAACAATTGGACAAGTGTTACTGTCGAGCTCTTGTGTGTTTCGCCATTCGTTAAAAAAGCTCGAGCACAGGAAAACTGAAAAATAAATAAAAAATCCAAAATAATAAAGCATCCTGATTTTTAAACCTCATCGACTGTAAACTGTGGTGATGAAGGTGCGTGGTGATGAAGGTGCGTGGTGATGAAGGTGCGTGTGGACACAAAATCTGGGTGCAAGCTGGTCAAACTGAGCAGCTCCTCAGAAAAGTTTGTTTGTTTTTTGTGTGGAGTTTTGTAAAAACTAAAGACAATTATCCTTAAGTGCAACATATGAACTCAAAATTGAGTAATATTTGTCAACACTGGTTGACAAATAAGTAAAGAATACTTTCTGAACACAAGGAAATGATTAAAAATAAACCAAAAGAGTTTGATTCAGTTGGAAGCGTCACATGACCGTGGATGGACCAACTGAAAACATTAAGTACCCACTGAGAAGGACAAACAAACAAACAAACAAACAAACAAACAAACAGAACTGCATCCTTGTGTGTGTATGTATACAGTATTCGTAGCCTATGTGCAGATATTTTTTACTTAGGTCTTGTTATCACTTGTATTATTATACATGGAATCCTCCTTCATGGCCCCTTTAACACTGTGTGCTGCTGTGTTGTAGCCTGTGTGTCCACGTCCAACAGACGACAGTATCCTACAATCGCTTTGGTGATATTCACTTGATTTGTGCAGAACATAAATCGGCGTCGATGCACATGCAGACCAGTCAGAACTACTGAAACAGTCCAAACTAAAGCAGAAATCCAGGCAGCGTCAGTCGGCAGCTGCTGTGTGTCGTAGCGAAGTGACAGAGGAGGTGGAGGCGGAGTTTGACAGGTGTACAACTTGTATGCTGCCACCGGCTGACGGTGAGTTACTGCTTCCTGTTGGGCGGCTAGGTGGTTGACCTCTGGAGACACCGTGATGGCCGCGACTAACTGCTATAATGGGATCTAAACAGCCTGCTGGGACCTGCACACACAAACAGGCACAGATTGGTAGCTCCCTTCATCAGACCACAGCAGCTGCCTTGTTCTTTGTTCGAAAACGATCATTTCAGTGTCATGTCACAAACACGTTCAATATAGAAGTTTCTTTATTGTGTAAAATGTTTATAGGAAACAATATGTTTAATACCATTTCCTACAAAACGTATTGTACGGTGGCCCAGAGAGATCAAACACAAGCAAATAGACAAAACACAAATTAAGAATTAATTTGACAACACGTGCGCTGCAAACACTCACAACACAACCAAACAGAAAAACGCACTACAAGTAGCACAGATGACAACAGATATGGAAGTTTCTAGGGGACACTAAAAAGTGACGGACACGCGGGACACAGTGTCTCACTAAAATGTTAGTTTTTTTTCCTCTTTCTTTTAATATTGTGATGGCTGGCGGCAGATATCTGTTGTTAACCTAGCCTTTGTATTGTCTTTATTATCAGCCTGCCAATTTAAATAATGCCACGAAAAACACACCGAGCCGTCACGATATTAAAATAAAGAGAAAAACTTAGCCTGTATTTTAGTTTATTTTCCAACGGCACTGACGAGCATGTTAGAACGTCACAACTCATGTGATGTCGGCGTGGGTTGTATCCACGGTTTGCACCCAGGAGACTGAGGTTTGTATCCTGTAAGTAGTTATTTTATTGTTTTGGTCGCACTCTGGTTATGTTCAGCCACACAAATACTTCATTAGGTTTACAAAACAGACAAAAAAATTGGTTGGTTTGGGTTAAAATTACACCCTTTCTCAACGTTTAACACGTGTTACAATACCGTTCCTGGAAGAAATCCTTCGAGACTAACTTCTCCCATGTACACCGCAAAACAGGCGCGTCCCGCGTGTCCATCACTTTTTAGTGTCCCCTAGAAACATCCATATCTGTTGTCATCTGTGCTACTTGCAGTGCGTTTCTCTGTTTGGTTGCGTTGTGACTGTGTTGTCAAATTGATGCTGTTTTCTTAATTTGCTAGTGTTTTGTCTATTTGCATGCGTTCTCTTAAGCTGCAGTGCGTTGGGCTCTCTCAGCCACCGTAGTTTTGGCCAATGCAAATGAGTAAATAAAGAGAATTTTTTGTCTTTACAAAATCAAGATCGTGCAGCCAAGCTAGCAGCTCTCTGATGGTACAGTGATATTGAGACACAGTGGCTAATATTTTCTAATTAGCACTGGACACAAGTACAGCTGAGGCTGATGGGAATCTCATTAGTTCTACAAATAAATTTCAACCTGATGAAAAGTCAGGATTCATCTTCTGGAGCCCATGAACGTCTGGACCATATTTTATTTTAATCCGTCTAATAGTTGTTGAGATAATTCAGTCTGGGCCAGAGTGAAAGCCGATAATCAGTTTCATGTCATTTCCCACGGAACATATTAGTCCAGAATTCGCAGTAAGCGAGCAGCAACAGCGAGCGATCTCGGCTGCAGCTGCTGTTCGCTGTGATGAACTGAACTCCAGCTCTGATTACTCACGTGTGACTCCTCGCTGCTCTGTGAAAGAAAAGAAATAGACAAAATTCCCAAAACTGATTTTTCTGTCATTGTTCCTGGAAATTCTCCTGTTTTTGTTTTTTTCCCCCCTCCGTTAGGAAACAACGCTGCAGTTATGAATCACTGAGAGAAAACCACAGGAATGTGTTGAGGCCTTCAGACACAAAGAAGATGGACCGTCCTCTTTACATTTTTTTATATACACAAAATTAGACAGAATGTTTATTATTAATAGTAATTATTAGTAATTAGGAGTGGTGAAAGAAGTACAGAGTATATTTAGTTAAATAAAAGAAGTAATACTACCGTGTAAAAATACTCAGACCTGCATTTAAAATATTACTTAAGAAAAGGATAAAATTATTTTTTTGAAATATACATAAAGTACCAAAAGTAAAAGTACTCATTTTGCAGAATAGCCCATTTCAGTATAACGTAGATAACTGCATATTATTGGTTGATGGTTATTCATGCATTCATCTGTACGTCACTTTAATATCGCAGCTGCTGAATATGAATTTAATTATATGTATTTTAAATATATATATTACATTATATGCCGTGGTTTAGTTTGTCTTATTGATATAATAACACCATAATTTATTAGTTGATTATATTTTGTATTTGATTGATCTGAATCACATTTATCAAATAAATGCAGTGGAGTAAAAAGTGCAATATTTGCCTCTGAATTGTAGAAGTATGAAGTAGCAGAAACACATAAAGGTACCTTAAACTGGTAATTGAGTGCAGTAGTTACTTGAGCAAATGTACTTTGAAACTGATTTACAGTTTGAGGAAGCAGCAGCATCGTTCGTTTCGTGTTTCGGTCTTGAGAACAGATCAGGTCGACCTCTGTCTTCCTCTCAGGGGTCAAAGGTTAAATCAATTCTCTCTATCTGCTCCCGCTGTGACAAAGCCACCAGGTCACTTCCTGTACAGGGGACAAATGTCCAGCTCTCGGTCCCAGGACGTCACCTGACGGCCGGGGTCTGGCCTGCTCGTCAGCTGCCTCTGACGTCGGGATGTTTTTTCACTCCTCCTCCTCCTCCTCCTCCTCCTCCTCCTCCTCCTCCTCCTCCTCTGCTGTCCCCTGGTTCAAAGGCACGGTGACAAAAGGCAGCGATTTAAGTGGTGACAGCGCTGACGTGTTTTATGAACTTCTGCAGGAAAGACTCATCAGTCCAACTCGTCAAAATCGGAAGGCTTTTTCTTTTAATGTTTCCTTTAGTAAAAGTTTGATAAATATGAAACAGAAATGAATCACAGTCATGGTATATCCTCTCTCCAGGCACTGATCATGCTGTCTTCAAGATCTGTTTGTGTTTCCACTGAAACTGTTTTCCAGTCTAAAGATAAATCCTGTGGCACAATCTGTATAGGCGTACACACATGGCGAAGAGGCGTATGGCTGATGCAAGGTGGTGGCGTAAGAGGGGAAGGAGCAGTGTGGAGGAGTGTTGTTTCCAGGCATCACACTCATACATGATCGGGCTGTTGAGGAATCAGGGAGGAGTGCGGAGGCCCTCCCACAACAACAAGACTGAAAAGCTGAAGATTTGCTGCCGTATTTGAGGAGTTTGGGGGTGAGAACATGTTTGTCACGACATATTACAGCAACAAACACTGAGTTGAATAAAGGGTGGTTTGATTTGTGGTATTTTTCTATTATCTTGGTTTTAGTTTTTCAAAGTGAATGAATGACACGAGGCATAAAATGGCTGCCGAAATAAGAAAAGGAATGGCAGATGAACAAAAGCCTTAAGTGAAGCAGTAATTGTCTTTAGTGCATACAGGTCTGTGTGGTTTTCCAATGTAAATGCATGTGTGGTGTAAGTCATCCTATAACTATATGTTTATCCAACTTATAGCTGGGATTACACGGCCTGACGGCTGCCAAGCATTCAAAATATCTGAGCTTGAACCTGTTGGGCTGCATGGGATTGGTCTCTGCTTGGCCCTAATCCGGCCTCTGATTGGCTGCTTCCTCAGATGTCTTTACCGCACTGAACCCGGGCGGTGTTCCAGCTGCAAACAGTCTGGTCCGGCGCCGGTTCTTATAGCCACTTCTGAGGGTTAATATCTCACTGTAATGTAGGATTAGTTACTGAACCCGAGGCTGCATTCACACTGACTGCTCTCTATCTTTGAAACTGAAACTAGACACTTTTATTGGGGTCGAATTAAATGATGGTGATATTATATATTTCTTTATATTGTAAACAAATGAAATCACCAAAAGCAAAAAGTCTGAATCACTGTGTCAAAATTGAAAAATACGAAGTAGAGGGTCGGCAAAAACTCAATCAGCACATATTTTAAAACGAGCGCCGTTTCTCCGCTTTTTAGGAAGTTTTTGTGCCACAAAATACTTTTTTATTTGTTATAATTTATTTGATTTATCTGGTTTTATTTGTATGCAAACTGTCTTGTACATAATCTTTTAACAGAGCTGGAATCATTCAAAATTATGACGTGCACCATTAATGCAGTGTTTGATTCTGCTGCTCTCAGGTTCATGTTCTTTTGGTTTATTTGAGTGTGGGGGTGAGAGTCGGGTGTGGTGGGGGGGATCCTCCAACATGATACCAGCCTCAGTTAGAAGGCCACTTGTCTTAGATTTCACGAGCTGCTAAATTTAACCTGCCGCCTTCCCATTAAGCTGCGATGTGAGCTGCTCCGTCCCTCACCAGCACTTTATATCTCTGAGGCTGCGTAAAAATCTCCCATTAACAAGAGAACACGCACGTAAACAAACACAAAACATATTCACAGGGCAACGAGTAAATAAAGAAATAAGTCATAAGTTAGTTGTTAAGTAAATTATTTTTGGTCACAGCGTCACAGAAGTAACTGAAAAAAACCCAACTGCCAGGAATAAGTTAACGTTACTGTACGTTTCTGCAAACCACAGATATTTTAAGAATTTATGTTTGAAATGTTTAAATTTTATGTTGTAACAACAAATGTTGTTTAAGGTTTCGGCACAACAACCACTCGGTTACGGTTCGGAAGAGGTTTGGCTCGTCTTGTGTCGTCCCCTCCACCTCCTGATGACAAACTCATATTCATGTAATCCGAACGCCATACGACACGTGTTGTCAAGATGTGGATATAGTACAAGTATTGTGGAAATGTTGATATAATACACATGAAATGTACAAACTTAAAGGAACAGTTCACCCAAAAATGAAAATTCAGAGCCCACTTTGATTTGAAAAGACGTTATTTTTACACCGTTTCCAGCCGGTTCTCCTGCACATCTAGCCAGATATCAACGTTTTGTTACAGCCCTTCGCGTCCCACTCAGACGCACAAGGGTTTAATTTACCATGCAATGTCGGTATCCGACGACTTCAGCAGATGACGTAGCGTGACGTACTGTACTTTGAGAGAAAGCGTCAGGGTGGCGGTCAGGGTTGGGTGGAGGGTCACACACACGAATTTCGCCCAGGAGACTCCATTTCTAAACCTAACCACGTAGGTTTTGTGCTTAAACTTAGCCAAAGTAACGTCGACCTTGTGTGTCAGGATAGGAACCGCGGTTTAAGACGCTAAAGGGCCAGTTGTGCGTCAGGGAAGGCTTAGCGTGTCATCCGGTGAGGCCAAAGGTACCTTACGCGTCTGGATATGACGCGAAGGGCGCATGATAAAACGTCGGTATGTGACGGGCTGGGATGAGAACGCAAAATCTTTAGCGTAGCCGCTAAGCTAAAAGTGTTAGATTTCGGCTTAAAAAAAGGATGTAAATAACGTCTTTTCGAATCAGTTTGAATCTTTTTGGGGTCTTGGGGCTAATTAGCTGTATGGAGACATTTCACATTTTGCTTTTTTACCTTTAAAAAAAAATCCCCAGTTTCTCCAGTTGTTCAGGATAATGCTGAAATGCTGTTTTGCAGTAAAGCTCCAGAAATGTTCTTGGGACAAAACAAAAATTGTTCCTGTAACGTATTTGTGGACTACAGAAATGTACAATTTAATTTTTTTTATTCTGGTGACAGTCTGACCTCACACACTCCCCATTTTTTCATATGAATGATCAACAAAATGTATCTGTTCTTCCCAGGATCAGGCTCTGTAAAAGACACTCTATTGAGTTTAAAGACAAAATTAACAAGAGACAAAAACAGACGACCACTTCAACTTGAAAATCAGTCTTGGACAAATTGTCTTAAACTGTTGTCCAGTGATGACCCCCCCTCACGCACACACACACGCACACACACACACACACACACACACACACACACACACACACACACACACACACACACACAC
>JBBPCS010004885.1:0-10940 GCA_037974645.1 Hollardia meadi | reverse complement strand
TTCTGTCATTTTAGGTAGTTCTTATCACGCTGATGTTTGTTCAAGTGTTCATTTTTCTGATCACTTTGGTTTTAATTGGTTATTTGATGCTATAAAAAGGGGCTGAAACATCATGATTGACAGCTGAGCCCTGCTCACGATTGGGTGGGCCGATGTATGGGCGGGAACTCGATACCGTGGCTCCACCACCCGATGGGCATACTCTGTCAAGATGGCAGCGCTCGTATCCGGGATATTTTGGCTTCATTTTCGTACAGTGGGAGGAAGTGGAGAGGCGGTAGCCATCTTTATTTAGGTCAGTGGTCCACATATTTACAGATCTGAACAGACTTGCAAATATGAATACAGAAATAAATAAAATGAAATAAATTTTTTACACATTCACAAATCTCTGATTTTTACACATTTAGAACTTGATTACGCACACACGGATTGAGATACAGTGAATCAACTCCCCACATCGCCTCGTCAGGCTTTATCAAAGCAATGTTGGCACAATCCCACATCTTGGTGATTTCTCTGTGAGTTTGATGAAAATGAGTTATAATAGACCAGAAACTACCTTCAAATCAAACTGAACAAAGCGTATTTGTATCCATATTTGTGTGCATTGAACAAGAGGAAGATTAAGTTCTTTTCTGGAAGTGATGGATCACATCTGTGCTGTCTACGAGACCGTAACTCCCTGTTTTCACACATTACTCATAAACTCACTGCATCAAACTGTTTTTGTGGAGGCAGCAACTAATTTAAACCCCAAAGTCAGAGCTCACAAGGGGAAGAAGCTGTAAAACCTTCAGTAAGATGCTGAACACTGCTGAATTATATACAGCGGTGTCAGTGTGTTTAGGTGAGATTGGATGGACTTTTAAAAAGGCGGCACACAAGTCGTCTGATAGAGGAACCAAAAAAAAAAAAAGAAGATTACTGGAACATGCAAAGTAAAACAGTAAAATAGCAACATTTTATTCTCAAATTACATCTTCACAAGCAAGGCACGCAGTTGGTCCTCAGCACATCATATCACCACCTTCCTTGAGTTTATTCTTCATTTTAAAAAACTTAAGTGTGCCATGTAGGAAAACAGGAGATGCATATGCATGGAAATAATCTGGAAAATAAAGACCTGCATACTCTTTTCCATCAGGTGGAACAGCAAACGTAAAAAAACATTTCAACAAAACGCTGAAAATGTTGACATCAAGAACGGTACCGAGTTTTTCCACTAGATGCTCCCGAGTAGAACATGATGGGAGCCCATAAATGGGAGTGTAGCAGCACCAAAATCCATCAGAACTTTGACACATCATCTTTATTTCGCACAACAACACGTTCCAGCAAATGTTTCACAATAAAAGCCTTGTTAAGAAATGAAGGTTTCTGAGGGCTTTTAATTTGAAACAGAGAAAGGAAGTGTTGATTTATATTAACAGCGTATTGCAGTAACTTTAACAGGGCAAATGGAGCGGATCAAAGGAGGCTTCGTGCTAAAGTATTGTAATGTGTAACATAACGTTAGCCAGCATAACCTGCGCCAACTGGTTACTGATGAGAGCTCCCTCTGGTGGTCAGTGTAGTAAAGCAGCACTGAGTGCACAACTCTCAACTCTAATACATCACAACAAAACACAGGAAGGAAGCACCCTGTGGTGCTCAGCTAATCCGCTAGCCGCATACTAGCTCTCTCCACCCACACCCACCCTCTCTCTGAATGCAAAAAATGATGTCCATTATCCCTGTACCACCGTCCTGCATCCCAAATTAGAAGCCACTTTTTTAAAGCCTTTGATGCTACACTAAATTTCTTTGCCTCAACAGTTGCAGCAATGTTTTCATTGCTTTGTTGTGTTCTGCATCAAATGAGAATGTGGACTCCTTTTACTTTCATGTGCCAGAGTTGTGAAGCGGAACTGAAGAACATCTTGAATGGCGTGGTCTAAAGTTCAAGCACCGCTTCAAGCAACAAAACAACGAATCAGTCATTCAGGAAGCGGAGAGTTTGTGAAAGAAAAGAGGAGAGCAGGAAAAATAGTTCCAATAATATCACCAATTTAAAGAAGAAAACTAGCAGACTCAAAGAATGAAATTTGATGTCTTATTTGAGTCACACTTCACTCCATCTTCCAGGTTAGTTTGAGGTGTCGCTGGCTTTGGACAAATGCAACAACAAACGATAACAAAAAGAAATCTTATTTTAACACAGATTTATGTTAAAGTCCGGAGCAAACTGCATTTCTTAGTTTGGTTATAACATCTACTGTATGTAATAATTAACTGCTCATTACACAATCAGCATCAATACATCTGCCTTATAGCTGTGTTCTGCTTCACAGACATGATGGCTGCACATAAAGTTATTTGGTATCCATTTCTCTAGAAAGTAATATTGCAGTAAAGATCGCCACAATAAAGTTCAGGTTTAATGAGCAGAAAAGTCAACTCTACATCCTCACTCTGTTTGCTATTGCTGCTTTCTCGTCTTTCTCTGTTTTCTGGCTGCAGTGAAGTCAGAGACCCAGCTCAGCTGCAGTCCAGCAGCTCTGAAGCTGGAATTTAACAACTTTGATGGGGCAAATGTTTGCTGACATGCTGGGGGTGTTAACCACTCAGCCTTCTTGGTGCTCAAATAACCTGCAGAGTCCTGCTATATTAACATTCACTTTTGATCGCTGCCTCCCCAAATGAAAACTTGAGCTTTTGAGAAAGTCACATGCACTTTTGTCTGAACACAGGAATACTGCATGTGCCAGAGACCAAATACATTTTCCTTTTACTGTAGCCATATATAATTTACGGCACTTTAAACGTTGGGTGACCCAAGTTTTTCCCTACAAATCCCGTCAAACTTGACAACAAAGGCCACATGATGAAAATCACCAGACTTCGTCCTTTCCTGAAAACTCATAAAATGCGGACAGCGTTAAATGACACACGAAGAGCTTAAAATGCGTGAAAAATGTGTTATTGCATTCACAACTCTTCTGGCCCGTCGAAGGATTTTGCCAGCCTGGAAATCTCCCTCACAGCCTTCACATTCTGGGTGGTTGAAAGATATTTATGTAATTTCTGTCAGGACCGCTATAGTCAAAGAAACGTAGATTCCCTTTTGCAGTAAGTTATATTTGGCGGTATGGCTCTGTTCTGGGAGCTCCCTGCCCTTCCATGTGCCGACATGGAAAGGCTAAGGCAGGGAGCGAAGAAGCAAATACCTCCATGGGTAGAGAACAGTGCAGGCAGAAATGACATTGATGAAATCGGACACAATAGGCAGGTGAAAGCAGCTTGAATAGCGCCCCCTGTATGAGAACTGCTAATCGGATGCATAGAAGAGAATCAGCTGAGCCATCAGATGATGTGGGCTGGCTTTGAGATCAGCTAATTTAGCTGAGACTGTGAGCTGAGCTTGACTTCTGGGTCTGCCTGAACTAACACAATGCTCAATAGCTATATACTATATACTCTAAGAGGATCCAAAGAACGTTTCTACTTTTTACTTTCTTTCCTATCTTGCAAACTGTCTGCATTACCTTCAGAGTAGAGTCCACATGGTGATGAGAGGGCCGCTCTAACGTTACCTAAACTGTGCTGAAGTTGGCAGAATTTTACACTTTTGACTGGTCTGCCGCTGAGAATTGGATGTAAACGTCTGAACTGTCTATGAGCAGATAACACTTAGATGTAATTAATGACAGTCTGTAAACTTTACGAACAGATGAAACTGAGAAATGGTATTTGTACACTAATTATCTTATTTTCTGATACTCCTAAGGCATCTGTTATTTGTAGATATTATATTTGTATCTCCGTCTCCAACAATAAAGATTTATTGAGGGAAAAAAATGCATGAAATGACACTGACAAAATGTCGTTAAATGTGACATACAAGAATTCACTAATTTCTCACATGAAGGCCCTAAAAACACATTTTTCACTCAGTTTCTTATTATAACGAGATCCTATGTGTTTACGTAGGAAGTAATTGCAGTGAGAAGCTTATTTATGCCAATAATTTGATTTTCTGTACCGTTGGTGAAATCTAAAAACAACCCCCACACCGTCTCCGACAGTTTAGCGGAGTTTTTGGACGTCAAGTTTTACTTAGATATTTTCCCCAAACTTTGATCGCTGCTTGTATTTCCATTAATATTTAATGTTGAGGGAAATACTTGAGATTCCAAACCATATTTTGAGGGGCCTTATGTCTCCTGGTTACTTCATCAATTCTTACAGTCAGAAATGTCGTTAGTGGTGGTGGAGTCCCTCTGCAGAACGAAGCACCGGTGCTTTCCTTCCTCCCTCGGCTGCATCATTTGAATACTGGCAGCTGTGCAGCATTCAATCAATCTGAGCGACATTTCATCACTGACAATAAGCCGACATTCATCATTTGCTGTATGCTTTGCGGGAGGCAGAGCTGCACTGATGCACTTCACTGTGGGACAATTAGACTAAACCAAACTCGTCTGCTGATGTGCTGCAACTACAGTTGATTCACCTCAGCATGTGACCACCTCCCTGATAAATCTGACTTCAGTGTGTTCTCCAGCCCCTCGGTTGGATGGTATGATGATCAGAATACAGAAATCTGTCATTAGCAGTGTTGGAAATCGTCGAGCTGGGGCATGAGATCATTTTCTCTCCTTTTACTTACATGTTTCACTAAAACAAATCATGTGACCCGTATATGAGGTCTCATCTCCACCATCCTGCCTCCCTCGTCTCATCGCAGCCACTGGATCGGCTCCGTTAGCCTTCGGTTTCAAGACTGACAACATCTGAACTCCATTAAACCTTTAAAAACGGTTCCTCTGCGTCTGAGTGCTGCATTTCCTGTTAGTTCTTTAGTAAATATAACATTACTATTGTTATTATTTACCAGCTGTATGCTTGTAACCCTGCATGAATGTGATATGGTTGCCATCATTGTTCTGCAGCCTGGCTCGGTAAAACATGAACCAATACATACAGCGATGACTACCATAGAAGAAGTCACACAAGTCGCTTGCTGTTTATGGATATTGGATAATGCAGTACAGAATCATATTTAGGTGTGTGGGACCCTGCGGTGAAGCAGCGGGGTCCGGTTTCAGGGCTGATAGATGAGATGGTGTCAGATCGGCGGGTGCCTTGCCTTTACTGTAGGGCTGCCACCAACATTTATTTTCATTATTACTTTCATGATTTGTTTAGTTTATAAAATGACAAAGTAATTGTGAAAAAAAAAAATCTCATCACAGTTTCCCAACGTGACGTCTTCAAGTTGCTTCTTTTGTCCAACCAACACTCCAGAACACAAACTCTCTCGCTACAGGTCAATGTTCTGCTGGGAAACCCTGGATCCTGACATTCATGATGACGCCACTTGACACAAACCATCCGCCCAAACATCCTTACAGATCAAGCACCCCCCCCATGGCACCGGCACACCCCGATGACATTGGTCCCACAGCAGGACAATACAGCTGCCACACCACAAAAACTGCTCAGGAACGGCCACCTGGCCTCAAAATGCCCCAGATCCACATCTGATTGAGCTACATGGGACGATCCATGGAGTGCTGTTGGCATGAGGGGGTTCACTTTGTCTGAAACAACGTTTGGGTGGGTTTTATGGGTCAAAGAACATCCACATGAATACCAGGATCCAGGGTTTCCACTAGAACATTGAACTGTAGCCACGATCAATGTCATTCACTTCATCTGTCAGTGTTTTAATGTTGTGGCTGATCAGTATAAATATGTAAATATACACACACATACACACTCAGACTTTTCATGAACACTTTCTGCCTCCATGTTTTTCAGTTGCCCCTAAATGAAATTAACCAAAAATCTCAGACTGGTTTCACACCTGAAGTCAGAACCAAGGCTCATGTTATTGCAACATGGTTTGATCCGATTGCTTTCACATATTATTATGCCAGCCAACTAAAGATCTTAACACATTCCAATCTGTTATTTATATCGACATTAAGACAATAACTCACAGGGGACACAACACATGCTGCACACAAAGAAGTGAGGCGTGGAGTATTTACAGGGTTCGACTCACTGCCAGTATGTGCTGGAGTATCTGGACGTGACGGATAATTTAGCTCCGTAATCCTGAACTCTTGTCCCTGTAATCCTTTAATACAGACGGTCTGGAGAGCACAAGACGCGACAAACAGCTGAGAAATGAGAAATGTTTAGAGAAAGGAATACAGACGGAGATTAAAGCGCCAACAAACAGCCCTGACGGAGCAGTTAGCGGTGACGTTAAGCAGGACGACATCTTTCTTCACCTCATTAGATGGTTTTTATAGTATGTGATGGTATGTGTTTACGTGCAGAGCCTGTTGGAGACGCGCTGTCTGGAATTACCCAGACTTTCCCTATTTATGGACAAACTGTGAGAGACCCTGCGACAAAGCTGATTTGTCCATTGATGAATGTGGCCGCAGGTTCGAAGCGTTGCTGAATGCATCGGTGATCGTTTGAAACGGGCGGGTCGAGAAGGAAAAGACAAGAGTGTTTATGTGATTGAAGACATTTTGCTTCTTTGTGTTTTGTTAATGTAAAGCTACTTTAAATCTGTCAGCATTCATCTGCCGCCAAAGCCAGTTGTAAAGAACGTGGGGGCCCAAAGTCTGAAAAAAAATTATAACACAGGATGAGACTCGTCCATAATTAAAGACAATTAAATTCAAAAACTTTCTTTTTCTCCGTTTCGGACCTTCGTTCACATTAAACTGGAACATTCTTCACCCAGAAACAGGTCAGAGAAACAGAGTCTGGCTGGATTAAAACACAGAGCAGGAGACTGAAATCACGTTTATTCACCTCTTTTTACAGTCAAACATAACATCGACGTTTTTCAAACGTTTTTTATTATTAAAAAGAAGAATTAAAGGTCTTTGGGGAAACAACATAAATGGAACAGTTTCATCTTAGCGAGCTTGTCGCTGTCTGTGTTTGATTGACAGCAGTCTGTGCTCTGGTAATATAATGCTCTCCTCCTATCAGGATCATGCATGAACATAGCCGTCCAATCAGGACGAGCCTGCTGGAATACGTGGAGACACCAGCGTAAGGCCGTTAAATCACCGCCAACGATCCTCTTCAGGGAGCGGCACAGGAGCAGTCCGTATAGGTAGAGCGCTTATAAAACAAGGGTTACAATGTCATAACCTTACGTTCCATCTCAAATAGGCCCCGCCCCCTACTGGACTCTATGGGTACAATGGGTGGAGCCCCAATATGACCATCCTGCCGCGACCAACATCGGCCCATCACACCGAACCTGACCGGCCACAGCCCACCTACTCCCTAATCCAGTCACAACTGTGGGGAGGTAGGGGGCCGCATCTGACTTGGTCCAGTGAAACCAGACCAAGGCAGTCCCAACCCTAACCCCCCAGTTGTCAACACACAGTCAACTCCCTGCAAACCACATTCCCCAGGTCATCTATGGAGCGCGGGGCATGTAGGTGCACTACGGGCAGAAATAAGGGGGTCTGGTGCAGTAAAAACTGAGGAGCTGATAATGACTGAACCAGCCTCTGCATGTATTCACTCATTCACTGTAATTGAATCTCATACAAACTGCTGGTTTGACAAATGAGTTTCCTGTTTGAGTTTGAGCTTCGGTCGACTCGCAGGTCAAAGTTCACCGTGGTTTAACTCTGACCTGCAAACAGAAACAAAATAGAGGAGTCATCATTTTAACAGTGTACCGAACAATATCACACTGTCTGAAAGTCTCACGCTTGGCTCATTATTTCATTATTACCCTCTGAACTGTGACATCACATCCTTATTTTGGTCCTTCAATGCAAGTCACACACACACACTCTTCTATGAGTATGGTATCACCACAGCAACATCACTCACATCACAGCACAACCCCCCCGGTGCATGAGCCTCCTCTGTCCCACAATACCTCCCTGTTCGGCCCTGAACAACAGCTGCAGGGTCCGTTCATCTTCAGCCTCGCTGACAGGAAATGACTCACTCACGACCTCACTGACTCTCAAAGGTCATGAAGTAGCCCGGTCCATTATAGTGTTTATATTGTTCCGTACTACCTCCAGGAGGAGGTCAGACCCGCGGCTGCCTCCAGGAGGAGGTCAGACCCGCGGCTGCCTCCAGGAGGAGGTCAGACCCGCGGCTGCCTCCAGGAGGAGGTCAGACCTGACAACCTGGTGTGAAGCATAAAAGTTATGATGCCAGTACCATCAAAGTGATACTGATATTAATAGACGCTTCATTCGATACACATTATATGAATGGAAGCATTCAGTTTGGTAAAATGCCACCACTGAACTCCCAACTCTGTCAAAAACACCACATTCAGCTTCTCCACACAGACTGTAGGGGTCGTAGCTGTTGCGGTAGTGGACCAATCACACGTCGCATTAAATCCAAGAATGGTTGCCACCATAGAGCCAGTAATTTTTTTCTAGATCTGGATACAAAAAGTTATCAAATGCAGGAATCGATTAACTGGAAAAGTTTCAATACTACTTGGTGCTGCGTTTTTTCAGTCGATGCCTCAAAGTTATTGAGTACCGATAGCCAGCCCTAGTAGTTTGGAGTTTGTTTATCTTTTAGAGTGAGTCAGACTCAAACGTGTCCAGCTCGGAGTCTGACAGCTCGCATAACACACAGCAGAAATACTGTACGATCCAAACGAGTCAAAAGCATGTCCCGATATCTTTACTGCACGAACTACTGTCATCATGAAATATCACGAGGAGGAGCTGAAAGATGCCAACAGCAAGAGAAAAATGAGTGAGCATGTGACCGACGACCCTGACAAACTACACTAATGTTGGATTTACATTTTGTTGCAGCGGAAGAACCTCATATTTTATTTTACAACAAGAAATGCTTCAAGAAGGAAGACTTATCCACCGAGAAACTGTCTCTTTCTAAAATACAACGAGTATTTTTGCACCATATTTGTCTGAATATAAGACGACCTTGATAAGAGACGAACCTAATCGTCTTCCTAATCAAGGTCGTCTGCCAAGTTTCTGCTTTGATACACGACTGACAAGATATTAGTCACGATTTGAGTGGTTAGATCTCTGCATGCAGATAAAGATCAGACAAAAATCTTAATAAAAAGCTCCAAAATTAATTTCTGCCCAATATAGAAACAGCTTTGACTACACAGAGCGCAAAGTCTCAACTCAATCACATAAAAGCCAAGAAACATGCATCAAGCTCTGCTTCTCATGTTGCTCTAACAGAATCTTATCAGAGCGTCCATGGGTGTCGGCGCAAAGATGCTATCACTATTCAAAGCAGCTTCACAATTTGTATCAGCAGCTTATTCGGAGGGAGATGGTTTACTTAAAGTGCTACACTGGGATGATGTGGGATCCATACAACGAAAGCTTAAGAGTGTTTGACTGAGAAGCCCCTGCAACCGCTCCAACGGCACAACCCCAGCCTAAACACAATTCACCGGTGAAATGAAGGATTTAGTCTCATTTGTGCAAAGAGATAAGATCAAAGAGGGAGAATACAGGGGGGGAGGGGGGGACATGCAGCCTGAATGACAAATTTAATCGAACAGAAAATTGAGGCTGGATTGCCAGGCGGTGAAAGAGTGAGGGCTAATCCATGCCTCGAAATCATTCGTCTAGGCTGATGCATTTCCCCTCACCTTCCATCTTTAGACTGAGCATGACCTCTCTCCTTCTTTTACAGGCATGTGTGTATTTACTGCTTGTACTCTGTTGTTTTTGTTGATATTGTTGAAATCTTCCAGGGGGAGCCACGACTTCCTTAGTCTTGGTTTAAGGACGTCCGCAGTCTGAATTAAGGTTCAAACAGTTCGTTTGGATTGGTCATTTGTTTTGTTTTGATAAGTATAAAGAATTTAATTTAATTAGTGTCACAACATTAATGCCAAAGTTGAGGATTGTTTTAGTTCTTATCACGCTGATGTTTGTTCATGTGTTCATTTTTCTGATCACTTTGGTTTTAATTAGTTATTTGATGCTATAAAAAGGGGCTGAAACATCATGATTGACAGCTGAGCCCTGCTCCTGATTGGGTCTGGCAGGTATATGGGCGGGAACTCGATACTGCGGCTCCACCCCCCGATCTATACTGTGCAGACTCTGGTTCCAAATGACGTCACCAGCGCAAGATGGCAGCGAGAGACAGAGAATTCCTTGTTTTTTTAACGTCAGCATTTATATGCTTTTAAAAAAACCTCTCATAAATTCCGTGTGAGTCCAGGAAGCGTTCCCAACCTTACATCTTTTGATTTTAACGAGTGAACAGGAAAGAGAGACAGAAGAGGATTAATGCACTACCCTGCTGAAACTCTCAATCACTTCTCCTCAGGAAGTATTTTGCTCATTCAGTGCATTCTGATGGATGTGCTTATCCTGACACCCAGTTTACATTCAGTCTGAGGTGTGAATGTCATTTCCGAGACTCTCGGGAGGAAAATCTGTCCTAATTTGCATGTTTGTGTGTGTGAGAGCATGCCAACGGGGATTAAGATGCGACTGTAAGTGAATCATATAATCCCTGGTTTAGGCACAGCTGGTTGTACAGAAAGCTGAGTCTATACTGTTGTCTCTTCCTGGAGGCAGCAGGGGAGGAAGGTTGAGAGGCATACAAACAACACAGAGAGAGACGGAAAGAAGAAACAGATGATGCTCGGGAGGGAAAGTAATGCAGGAAATGAACGAAAGAAGCTGGACAGAGAATGTGAATGACAGAAGTTAAAGGGAAGAGAAAAGGAGACACGAAAGCTAACTAAGCTAGCTAACGTTACAGGTCAGCCAAGGAGCACAACACCTTTAATGTTTACATCCCGCTCTGTCACGAGCACGAGCCTCTCGTCCTCCATGTTTTCTTCTGCGCAGTGATACGTAAAGAAAGTAGTTCCTCCATGAAACTGCTCACAACAAGGTCTGTGGATTATCTTGAGT
>JBBPCS010004884.1:0-10941 GCA_037974645.1 Hollardia meadi | reverse complement strand
ACACACACACACACACACACACACACACACACACACACACACACACACACACACACACACACACACACACAGATCAGCAGGTACTTTGTTTTAAAGAACATAGCCACAGTAACTAAGACACCCTCATCGGCCCTTGATCTAATTCTAGGTACAGTTAAAAGGCCTCCACCTGATGACCTGATTGGGTTATAGCCAGTGAGCAAGTCAGAGATGTACTCAGGAGCCAAACCATTAAGTGCTTTATTGACTACTAACAGTAGTTTGAAGGTGATTCTGCATTGTACTGGAAGCCAAAAAAGTGATTTCAGTACCGGAGTAATATGTTCAAATTTTCATGTACTCTGGCTGCTGCATTCTGAATGAGGTGGAGCCGTCCTATTGATTGTTTGGATAATCCTGAAAATAATGCATTACAGTAGTCTAATCTGCCAGAGATGAATGCATGAACCAGCTTTTCATAGTCAGCTTGAGATGTGAAAGCTTTGAGTTCTGATATATTTTTCAAGTGATAAAACACTGTCCCAGTGATACTTATTTGATAATGTGATTATCAAAATGGAGAGTTGCATCCAAAATAATTCCAAAATTTCTGACTTGCTCACTGGGTTTCAAAGACAGCGATGCCAGGTGAGAAGAGATCTCATGTCTTTGAATTTTAGGACCAACTATCAGTTTCTCAGTCTTGTCAGTATTCAGCTGTAAAAGGTTTATGGACATCCAGCGGTTAATATCATTGATGCAGTTTATTAACAGGACTGAGATCACCAGAGGAAAGTGAAATGTACAAATGTGTGTCATCAGCATATGAATGATAGGATATAGTTTTGTTATGATAATACCAACCAGAAGCATATAGAGATTGAAAAGCAATGGTCTAAGGACTGACCCTTGTGGAACTCCAGAGGAATTTTGGTCTCTGCAGATTTTAAACTACCCATTGAAACATAAAAGCTCCTGTCCTTCAAGTAGGATGAAGACCAATTAAGGACAGGGCCGTCTGAGCCTGCTGAATCGTGTAGCCTTTGAATTAAAATGTTATGATCGACAGTGTCAAAGTCAGCATGTGTGCTCATTCCTATTCACATTATCAGCAGCACTGCATTCCCATAAGTCTCAGAGGCTGCTGCATGCTGCTTCTCAACATTCACATTACACTTTTGCAGCAACCTTTGGCCCCACCACTGGCTAACTGAATAAACAGATGGGCTAGAGATAGCATCTGGAGGGGCTCTCCAATGACCCCAAAATAGGTGATGCAATTATGCTGCACCCACTGGCAGAATTATATCATACTCAGACAACCCCCCTCCCCTTCTCTCCTTCTCCTCTGTCACACAGTACCCCCCACCCCCACAGCATTTTATGTAATTAGCTGCTGGTAGCTGTGTTGCATGTCGTTCCAGAGACTATGGGAAGAGAGGTTTACCATCACAGCACAACTGAGATAATGTGCCAATGGCCGATGAGTGACAGGAAGCCACCTGCCAGGCCACAGCACACACTGGAGCAACACACAGGGCGAGGTGACAACAAGGGAGGTGCCAATCATAGCGTTCACAGAGACGATGGCTCGGCTAACAGCCTGCAAACAATTCTTCTTGTACATGCACTCGAGTTCAGTAGTGTCACATTGTGCAGCTGACAGAGACCAGTTCCAGAGGTCAACAGGCAGGTAAAAACAAAGGACAAAGTAGCTATAGTTACTCATCTGCAATATCACATAGGTGATAAATGGAAAAAAAGGTGACTGTTGATGGTTGCTATGCAGCTTACAAGTCATTGCTTGAATGCAAAAGGCATGTATAAACTCACCAAGTATAAAATTTCATCATCAACTAGGATTGTAACCAAGATTTGTAAGCATTGATTTCAAATGTTTCAAAAAACATCTAAAAGCACCTGAATGTATCATTTGACTGTGTAAATTCCAAATATTAGTTTCTGAGTCTCGGGAAAACAAACCATTTGTTACTGTGATATTTGTGCATAACCTTGTTTCTTCGATGTATCATTCTCCCTTAAGCATATTGAAGATGACCTGGTGTGCCCCAGTGCAAGCTCATTAAGTTGCAAGCTGATAAACATGACAAAAAAAATGTCTCAACCACTGTGACGAAAATCAGAGATTACAACAGGCGCAGCAGCAATAACGTAATGCCATGTCTTCTCTGTGTTGATGAAACAGGGATCAGGCCCAATCCCATTTGTTTTGAGTCACGCCTCAGTGCTCCCCTCAATATGCCTACATCAGAAATGGGGACTCCAGTGAAAGTGAAATCAGGAGGGAGGGGGGCAGCTCAAAGGTGCAGGTCAGGGTCCAGGTCCAGACACAGTTGCAATGCTGACGTCTGATGACATCTGGTGAAGTCAGCACCAGATCCTGTCCAGCCCTACCCCCATTTCTCTCCTTGCTGTGCCACTGTTGCCTTTCTAATCCTCTCCCTCTACTCTCATCACAGATATGATTGCTGCTGTTGTTGCTCTAGCCAAGGTTAAAAGATGAAGTGCTTCAGATGGACTGTTATTTCTCGGAACCATCACAGTGCAGTTGGAGATGAATGAATGCACGTTAGGGGGCTGTTTCTCTTCATGCCCTGATGACAACCTGATTTGGTTCGATTAACGATGTGAGTGAGTGATTGAGCAGGATAATAACACCAACTGACAACAAAGGATTTGTTGACCACAATGTGAAAGTCTAAGAGGAGGTTGCGTGGCCGCATCGCAGACCTCCATCAGTGCCCACGCATGCCTCAGATGCAGTGGGCACTGCGGCACATTTTCAGCTCAGTGTGTATAGTATCATCAGGCGACAAATCACCCTACCCATGCTCAATATTTATGGTTGTTTTTTTTGTTTTTTTTACTGTGTACACATTAAACACATCCATAAGCGCAGAAGCCAACAGATTGTTTAGTTAATATTATCATGAATACAACATAATTAAAGTAAAATATAAATGAGTCAATGGAATAAACAGGCTTTAGTGCAAAGAAGCTGTTACAAAAAGTGGAAGAGGAGCATGAAAGGAAACTTTGTGCAAAACTGCTGGAGACAGACACAAGCCATGAAAATGTTTCTTTAGTCATTAACTAATCAAAATGCCTGGACTGTCAAAAACAGGAAAAATGAACACATACGCAATATACAGAATACAGAGACCCATTGATTGTGTCCAAACTTTAATTACAATCTGTGGGTTCCAGCAAGGTAATTCATCCTCTTTAAAATAACACATTTCCTGATTTGTTTTTGCCACTACAAACATCAGCAAACTGAACTGGGCAGACAAGTTTGAAATGAACATACAAATGAATTTTCATAAAGCTGATTACGTCATTGGGCAAATTGAGTCACAGCAATATAGTGACATTCTTGATTGTTTACATGCAAGAGGCCAGTCATTGTTTCAGACTAGCAGAGAGGCAAAGAGTGTGTCTAATAAGGGACATGGGTGACATCATATTTGGTCCATAAACTGGAGAAGAGCAACTCAAAGTTTTTCCAGAAGAATCATGAAGCAAAACAACTTTTTTTAAAAGGCTATACAGTATATAGAAGTAGTAGACAGAGCAACAAGATTCATCATTAAAAAAAATGTATATAATAAAAAAATAATAATAATAAACCAAAAAAACATAAATGAGAAATATTTAAATACCACTATAAAAACTCATTAATTGAGAAGTCCTCATTCTTGCACCCTGGAAATAATTTTTTTAGATTAAAAAAAATCCAAAATGTTTCTCTCCTTTTCCTGTCCACATGCAAGAGAAAGATCACTGCACCCTCTCGCCCAGTCCCAGCATGCTTTGTGTTATCCAACAAGATGTTCTTTCTGAGAGAGCATGTTGACAGTCCCCCAGACTGCTAATGTTTACCCACAAACACACATTGCATCAAAGGTCGCTGTTTGACGTTTAACCCAGACACGGGACTGGGGAGGATGAGGGATAGGGTGGGGAAAGTGGGTGGGTCAGGGGAACCTAACCCATGCCATTCATAGCCCCTTCAGGTTTACTACAGATTAATGTGGACATGTTTTCCATTGGAAGGCTTTGGACTGCTGCCCTTATCTGTCCTTTGACATTCCCTTTCATATTCTGAGTTTCCTGTCAAGTCAAAGAGTCAGCATAAGCTGAGCAGTTCAGGTTGAGTTGAGAAAGGAGAAACATATAGAGATGTATGCTTGTTGAGTCCACAGGGAGGCAGACTTGGAGGGAATCGGGGATGCAGCTTCTGCACTATGACCCTAATCTCTGTCCATTATGCACTTACCCTACATCACTAGCGAAGCACGAAGGATTGGTGTGTGTGGGTGAGTGGGTTGAGTGGTGGTAGGGATGGTAAACACAACCATGTGCTTTTTATGTGTTGTTGTGGAGAACAACAACTTTGCTCATGACCTCTCAATGTGAAGAATGAACATCTTAAAAAAACATTCTAGAAGGATTTCAAGAAGATACTGAGAGGGCACAACATAACTGCAGATGCACTAAGAGATAACAGGGATGGTGTTGGGAAACAAGAAAGGAAATATTATGATGACAAATGTGTTCTTGATAAATTTGGGTGTAGGTGCTTTGAAAAAAGACCTTGAGCTGGGAGGGCTTATACAGTGATCTAACCGTGGTGCTGGGAAAGAAAAAAAAAACTGTCAGTGAAGTGAGAAAAGTCCACTTGTATCCAAATTCCAAGTTACATTCAGGTTGATTGGAAAATGCACAGAACCCACAGAGGACAGTTTTCAGAGATTGGTATAATTCTCCTCTCAGTGAGGTCAGTGGGTTATCTTGAGTAACCTGGACAGTTTTAATTGAAAGAGATATTTTTCTCTATTTTTTATGAAGATAATTTTTAAATGTTTTGCATACCACAAACAAAAGTCAGCTCACCCTGAATTTCACCTTCAATTCACCCCTACTGCAGAACAACAAACATTTCAAGACTTGGCTAAAGAAAAAATCAAGACAATCTGCTTGGCTAAATACCAATAGGCGTATAAGAAAGAGTTTTTTGTTATTTGGATAACCTCATGTTACGGCCGACCTTGCAGATATTAAAGCTGAATATATAACTTCAGAGTGAACAAACAGGTGAGAAATATCCGGTAGGAATATCTTACACTTTCCAGGCACATACAAAGAGCTGCTGTTTTCTCAGAAATTGTGCAATATTTCACTGAGTGGGAGGTATGGAAGCGTCTCTCACATTAACACCCAACCTAGCAAAGTGCATTCATATCTACAAATATGTAACAGCACCGGTGTAAACAACCTATCAGACAGACAGAGCTGTCCATTAAAATTGACCTTTTAGATGCCAACTGTGGGGGAGCTTTGGGCGGCATAGTTGTGCAGCCTGTCTCCATAGTAACAAAGCCCCGGCAGTTCAGTCGATATAGCACTTTTGGGGTTTAAATGCCATCGGAAAGAACAGTAACGGTTGTGTAATAAGTTTGAAAGAATGGTATAGTCATTGTAAGTCATTAGCAACTTGTGGGCAACAGTGATTGCTGTTGGGAGGGGAAGGGAATGAATTGAGTGTCGTTAACCGTTACCCCTGCATGCCCACGTGTCCCAATAGACTCCCATCAACTTCGTATAGATGCTATCTGCTTATAAACACACATAAACATATCCTTCCCTGAACGCCCTTCGGTTTCCCATACTCCCCTTTGACGCAATTGTTGCTTTGTTGTAACAGCAATCATCCACCTGCACACACAAACAACCAATTTCTCAGTATCATCAACAACCAACCTGAGGATTTATATCTTTTATACTCCTGAAATATCTACGTGACATATGTAGGCGATTGAACAGAACGGAAGCACCAAGCTGACACAGGAGCTTTAGCACACACACACACACACACCTATATGAAGGTAAAGGCCAGGGCCGGCCTGCTTGAGGGGAGCTAAATATAGCTGATCACTGTTTGACCATAAGGTGATTGAGCAATAAGGTCCTCCTCAAAACAGAAGGAAATGAGAGATTTTTTTTAATGAAGCGGAAGCTGACATATGGCAGATTGATATCCTGTGGTTTTTTGGAAGAGATGATAGGGATCGGAGCGTGATGAGAGGGCATGAGAAATAGAGGAAATAAGAGGGGGCGGAGAAGAGCTAGAATTTGTGTGTAAATGTGAGAGAAAGTCTTGTGAAGCATCGCAAAACATTTCCATTTTAGTAAGTCATTTAATCTATAATGCAGTATTAGTGTCTTGCATGGTAAGAATTAGAAAAAAATCACATCCGATTCAAGGAAAATAAAGATTTGCTTTGAAAAAAAGTGAAATATTACACTTTTTGTCGACAAACAAACTTGTTGAACTCAAACTCTGTGAAAGTATATGATGATGAGTCAAGGGAAAGATGGAGCACGATTGCAGGCCTCTCTATTTTATTAAAAGCCTCTTGTGAAACAAGGACAGTTACTGAGGGAGCTGACCCCAGACAGGTAAACCCAGAGATTAGGTGTCTCTGCTATCCTTCATATAGCACGTCTTTTTCTTGCTTTCCCACCCCATCACTCTTCGAGCTCTCGGGAGGGATGAGCCATTGGCCTCGATCTACCTCGGCACCAAACGGTTCCTGTTTTAACCCACTTTTCTCTGCTAAAAAAACCAAGCCAAAAAATAAAGACCAGTGTCAAAAACGAGCAGAAACATTTCACAGGATGACACGGGCCACACTTACAGTCACATAAGGCAAAGAAGATTGAAGGTTTGTACAAATGTTCAGATGACACAGGTCACTCAGAGAGAAAGAGAGAGAGGGAGACAAGCAGATAAAGATGAAAAAACAGTAATTATTAACTGTAGCAGCAACAAAATGTCAAGGGCTTGTTGTTGCTGTTGAGTTACAAATGAGTGAACTGGCTTCATATGCAAGATAATGACTTTCGTGTCAATGTTACATTGGCCAAGATGAGATGAGACAGCATGACCCTAATCTCATGAGGAAACGGAGTGAGGGAAATGTCATCATAATTTCTCAAACGTGTGGCAGACCGAGCAAACCCAGCCCTGCATGAGGAACTTGTCAAAAATTAAACAAAGCAGAGAAAGAAGGTGTGAGTGAAGATGTTCTATTTGGTTAGCTATTGGTACAGCACCTCATAGCTAGACTAAATAATGCTACCCCTCAATGAATGAATGACTGGGTGGAAGGGAGAGGGGAAATTAGTTCATAAGAAATTCAGCTCTGAAACACTTCATATTCAAATCAAACACAAAAAAAACAAGTCAGAGCTGCAGCTAATACATCATCCTCAGAAACACAAAATTAATTTTTCCTTGGGTCAAACACCAATCTCTCCACCGCCTGCTCACCATCTCCACTTGCCGAGGGTCCAAGTTGGTGGGCGCAGAGGCCGGCACAGCAAATTGGATCTTCTTCCTCTCCTTGGGCTCCACCTCGACCTCGGTCGGCACAGAGGCATCCATAGCTCTGGATCCTGAGGAGTCTGACTCCCAGCGGAAAGGAGAGGTCACTGCCAAAGATCACTATAACTTCCCTGGAGGAACCTCCCACTGCTGAGTAGTCCCACTCCTGAAGACTTATCTTCCCTCTCCTGCCTTACTCCTTCACACCCTGGCTCCCTTATTCTCTTCGAAAAAAACCCAATAAACTAAACACAGTCTTTTTTTTGTCACCTCCTGTCTTCTTTCCCTCTCCAACAGTTGCTAATATTCTCCTCTACCTCTCCTGCTCTCCCTCTTTCTCACCTCCCTCACAACCTGTGCAGCTGGAGTGAAAGAGGCAAGTCCTTGGATCTGGCTGTGAGGGAGAGAGGTGGGTGGGTAGAGGGTGGAGGGGAGGGGCCAAGGTCCAAAAGGAGGTGGGGATATTAGCAGAGAGGGGAGGGGCCAGAGCAAATAGGGGAGGGGAGGAAAGAGGATGTTACGGGGTGGAGTGGAGGGGGGTGGCTGTGTTTTTTTTTTCTGTCTCTCTAGGCTGATGTTGATTTGTAATCAGAAAAAAAAAAATAATCTCATCACATCAGCTGAGCCTCTTTTGGCCTCTATTTGTGAATGAGAGATTTATGCTAAGAGAGGGAGGGAGCCGGCGGTGCAAGGAGGGATAAACAACAAGAGAGATATGTGGAGTATGCAAGAGGTGGGGGGGGGGTGTACATGGAGATCCAGCAGCTAAGCCCATGCTACTGACATCACTAGATTTATTAGGTTGGATGGTGTTATATGTGATGCTATGACTAATGATTTTCACTGAAAGCCTCATCATAGTCACAGTGAAATGCTGGGGCTATCTTCCATCCAGCAGAGATACTTAAATAACTGAATTAAAATATCTATTAACCTGCACCTATTAATATAAGAACATTTTTTAATAATAACAAAACAATGGAATGACAAAAAAAGCACAGAAGATGCCCAACACTGTGATATTTAAATGAAAAATACAGACAGATAATAGTGGACGTAGAGGGGGACGGAGAGAGGCAGGTGATGACTATGTAGTGGGAGCAGAGCGAGAAGGGCAGTTCCAGTGCTATTTTCAGGGCCTTGCTGTTATTCCACTCACATGGCAGAGGGATTTGGACAGTGAAGAGAAGTGGATTTGGCCTCGGGGCAGAGTTGAGCTTTGGCATCGGCTGAGGAGGAGGAGGAGGGGGAGGAGGAGGAGGAAGAGGAAGAGTGAGGTGGCTGGAGGGGCTTGGTGGGCAAAACAGAGAAGAGGGTCAAGGTGTATACGGTGCTCTGGGAGTGCAACTGTTGTCTAAAGAGTCCAGAAACTCATTAAACAGTCAACTGAATGTTTATCCCGCCGGTCAGAGCCAGCGTGTTATTTATTCACTGTTTCCGTGCGGGGTGAAAGTGGGGGGTTGTTTTTTAAAGGGTTTGTCTGAGAGTTGGACTCTGCTACAAAGTCACTCCTGTCTAAAGGAAAGCACCTCCTCCATATGCCTGCAGGTGGAAACTCGTTATTGCACCTCTTAACATACATGAAGTCTGAAAGGATGTAGTTTGGGTTTCTGACAAGCTAGACAAAACACAGACTGTGTTAAGTAGTGAAGAAATTTAAGCTTTTTCAGTCACCTGTTGGCATTTGATTTTGTCCCAGAGTGGTTGCATAACTTAAGCAGGAATTTTGCAATATTTAATGAGGAATGTATAATAGGCTCTGTTTAAGAGAGTGGTTCACTGCCAGCTGCAGAATTCCAGCATTTAATGAAACCAGTGATTGAATAATTGTCAAATAACGGACTATTAAAGTGAGGATTTTTTATTATTATTATTTAAAAGCCTGGCCAATCAGGAAGTGAGGTGCAACCTTTTTTATGAACCAGAGAGGCCTCACAGAGACTTTATGGTGCTGTGTCTGAGAGGGATATCCTCATAAAAAGCACAGGTGCACCCCAGTGCCTTTGTTCTCCATCTTAACAAATAAGACACACATTGAGGACTGAATCTAATCTGTTCCTATGCTGAATACTTGTTTGGTTTTGAGGGTACTACACATAGAGAGCTGTGATGTTCACATCATGGTGAAGAGCTGATTAGCTGGTGTCCATGTCAGCCTGTGGTCATTAATGTAAACATGACAAAAGGCTGAACCCCCTGTGGTCACTAAGAACATGAAAATAGTTTAAAGTGGAATAAATGTTTAGTTTTATAGCTTTTATTAGCTTAGCTTAGCTTACAGCTAATGTCAACTATAACATTAGAAAAGTTCTGAAGAACTGGTCCACAAAAGGTCACACATATTTACAAGGAAATCCAACAAATGGGAAGGCTACAACAGCAAATATGATATCTATGACGCTTAAACTAAACCCATGCATCATTGATAGGTGTGGTCATTGTGTTCTGTTGCATCTGTAACCTAACAGTGATGTCACTGGAGTACACTTGTACGTCACTGCAGCAAAATGAAAGGTTAAACATGATCCTCAGCAGGTGCTGAGTTACTCTTTAAAGTAATCCTTTTTGCGTCATCTGCAGACTTCCAAATATAATTTAAACAATTTTATTGGCATATTCTATATTGCTTCTCTGTGCTCTGAAAATTTCCATGTAAGTTTCTATCTATTCAACTTTGTTTGCATCACTGTATTGAAAGAGTTTGCAGTGCAACCCCCATGAGCAAACCTTGGAGGACGAGCCAAGATAAAACTGGAAAGAATATGAAAATAGTCAAACACAGAACCAAGAAAAGCAAGTGCAAGGCTGGCACAGTAAACATGGAAAGAAGATCAGCTGTGATCTGAGACTCCAATAAAAGATGAGGTATTTAATCTCCAAAAATAATCACAATTCTCTGGCAAAATAAAATGCATCTTTCAGCCTTGGTTTGCGGATTTAGCGAGGAAAGTAACTGCAGACAAACAAGAAGATATTTATTTAGAAAGAAATGACAACTCAAAGTAAGAACGTGATCAGAAACATAGAGAACAAAAATCATATCACTCCAGACTGTGCTGCACATAAGAAATAGTTAACTTCAACTAAGTTTGACGCATATAAAATGATGAACAGTGTGAGCAAGTGAACATGACCTTTTGTAGTATTTAGAGTATAAATATGTATAGAGTTGACTGAGAACAGAAACATCATGCCGAATAATACCTACTGGCTGGATTAGAACACCAAAAAAAAAAAAAATCTGATTTAGGGCACCAGTAAATCAGATTTTTTTTAATTCAGACAACACACTTGGGCAAATCCAACATATTTACTCCGAGAGGTTTCTCTGCCCTGTCATCTCATCGTCTACAGCTCAACAAGAGCTTTGGGGTTAGGGTTAGATTAACATGTGAAGCTGTTTGGCTTTGTGTAATATAGAGAAGATAATCACTTCGACAAACATCAATATGTTAAAAGCAATAAACGTTGTATAAAATGTTGCACACACACACACACACACACACACACACACACACACACACACACACACACACACACACACACACACA